>JAFVLL020022334.1:0-26721 GCA_021397915.2 Tor tambroides
GCTGTGCATATTTAATAAGTGCGCTCAGGCACGCGGCTGACACTGTCACCCCGCTATTACGCAAGCAGGTGCTGACACAATCAGTTTGGACCTTTTTTTCCAATTCAGAATACATAAATGTTTCAAAAGTAGCAAAGTTCAAGGAAGTTATACAGAGTTATTGCTAAAACATACTCTGTGATAATAATTAACTATTAGGACTCGACAGGGAGGTGTTTGTTGCCTTCTCCAGTAGGAGGCGCTCTCTGCTCACTATGTCTATGAGGCCAGAGGCAATTCAGGTTTATCATTAAAGCCTCAGTACCTCTATTCAGGTCGGTAGCCAGACCATGGTGCATTAGTGCATCTTTTCATCTGATAAAATGGCCAGAGTCCTCACTGGTGTTTCTGTGGCTTTACTGAGTGCTCTCTTACCTGGAAGTCATCAGCTGCCTTCTTTTTAGACGAGGAAGGCTTTTTGTGGGCAGGAGAAGAACTATCTCTGCAACCATAGAGAGGGAGAGATAGAGAGTCTTAACTAAAACAATGCCATAAAACAACTACAGGCTAGTTTTATTTTGTTTTATGTCTCAGAAATTTTAGAAATTTTACAAAAACCACACCATAACATTGAAAAAAATGTATGCATTTTATCTATAAGCTTAGTTGTAACTAATATAATTATATAAATTTAGCTTTGGCATAATTCATTGTATATGTATATGTATATATATATACAGTCAAACCAAAAATTATTCAGACACCAGATATAATTTTTAATAGGACACTATAGTTCATTTATGTAAGTGAGGATAGCTAAATAAAGTAAACTGTGACATATTATACCCAAATATTTTCATAGAGTGGACTACCAGTAAAACTGATAAAAAAAAAAAATTTGGGACCAAAAATTTGATTTGACACTTTGACCTGACCATGTTTTGTTACATACCTTTCTATCAAAGTTATCTGACATTATCAAGATGAATTTGTTCTGACAATTGTGTCTGAATAAATTTCATTTAGACTATATATATATATATATATATATATATATATATAATTTTTCTTTTGTTTTATTTTTACATGTGTATAAAAATATTATCAGAAGTATATTATATATAAGCACATATATTATTTTAAATATTAGTTAAAATATATATTATTAAATATGGTTAAATAATATGAAATGAAAATGAAATACTAAACACAATATTTTGTAAAATTGAGCTAGGTCAATAACTGAGTTAAGAAAATATGCTTTGTAGACGCATTTTGTCATTACTGAGGCCTCGTTAATTAAATGTCAGAATTTTATTCATGTATCCAAATGTAGCATTTTAATGAGTTCAATACTTACGAGTCATTGTCTGACCCTGCGTGTTTGTGCCGCTTCTGTTTGTTGACCAAATATATTGTGCCAGCTATACTGAGAATGATGCCCAGTGCAATCACCCATCCAAGGACACCCATCACCCTCTCTGCAGCGCTCAGCGACTGGGGTTTCTCTGTAGGAAAAATACACGTTGGGCATCTCCTTGCTAATTCCATATTCCATATACACTAAATAACACATCAAGTCATTGACTTTAATATTCAGTTGTACTTATGTATTCAAACCTGACATGCCTCTGAAACATGTTTCTGCTCTAACATTAACGAGAATAGCTCTATTGTATGGACCTAGTCCTATTATTTTGTGTTGATGAGAAAAAAACCCACACATCCGGCTCTCATGCCCTTCTTTTGTATAAACTCATACCAACAAATGGGGCTTCCATGGAAGGGATTCATGCGAGCTTTCACTTAGGTCACTGTGTACATAAAACAACAATGATGTAAATGCCAACTAGTGAAAAAGGGGATTTGTCGTGTGGTGCTCTAATGGCTGTAAAAGACATTTTAATGGTATAATGTGTGCACTGGAAACAAACAATACCCAACCTCAAATAAGTGACCGACACCACAAAGAATGTCCTGATCAGATGACCCCAAATGGACCACTTGAATAGCTCTGCTTGGAAAAATGTGCTTATTCATTTATTGATTCTGACATATAAGAAGCAAAACATTATTCATAATCAGACAAAGAAGACACTATGATGTACATTTTTATCTTGACTATCTTAACTGACTTGATTTATACATATTTATTTTTTTAGCAGAGAATTCATAAGACTCATTAACACTTGTGCTTTCACAATAAATACAAATAACAGCAAAAACAAACACTGTGTATCTGAATATGTTGTTCTTGGCAGCATAATAAAGTTTAACACATAAAGAACACAAAAACACATCAACAGCTTCCTGAATAAATTAAGCTAACTATATTGAACCAAGAGGGCAATTTCTATCATTATTGTGAAAATGACCTCTTCACTGCTTTCTAGAAGAAGTTTACAAATAAAAAAAAATACTCAAATCTTTCCAATTAGCACAAAACACACTGTATTAGAAATTTTACAGTACGTCATATGGAATTACTGTACATTAGCTGAACACCATCAGCAAAAGACCAATGTAACATTCAACTAGTTTGTTCCTCGGTGTCAAAGAATTGAAATAATTTAGCATTTCAGAGCACTTATATAATGTCACCTTAAATAACTTCAAATATCAAACATGAACTCATATTGTAGATCGCAGCCACTGAGACATGCAGTGAATCACCGACTGTTGAAAGCTACAGATATAGTTTAATTGTGTGATTGTTTATCTACACATGTTCTTATTCTTTATAGGTGGTATTTGACTACTGCAGTTTATTGTACTGTATTATGAAACCTGTGATTAAAGCAGCCAGAAATTTCAATAAACAAAAAACACAGTATCTGATAAAACAAGGCAATGTTTCCATGAATCATGCACAAAATTATATACACAGTGTAAGACTTTGACAATTTATAGGTTATAGTGAAGTTTCAACTGCTCTTAAGTAAATACTATCCCGAGGCGAAAATTCTTTCTCAATACAATGGCACTGTCAAGACATGTATTCTCTTCCAAATAAATGCCTAGTTTATGTTAGAGATAACTCTGTTACAAAACCTAGTGAGTCAGCATCCGAAACGTAATGGAAAATAACTGATTTAGGACGCCATCATAGAAATTCTGTGAGCCACGTAAATTATGCTCTGTACTAAGGAATGCAAATCACAATCGATTTCAAAAGAGTTTGAAGTTAGCATTTTGCTAAGCAAACAGCACAAACACTCCACACAGAACACAACGCACAACTGATTTCAATAAAGTTTGAAGTTAGCATGTTGCTAAGCTAAGAACACTGTTACAAAACCTCGTAATTCAACATCCTAAACAACATTTAAAGGGATCAATTTGGGATGCCAACATAAGTAGAAATTCAGTGTGTCACATAAAAAGCACTCTGCACAGTTGAACACAATTCACACCTGATATACAGTTTGAAGTTAGCATGTTGCTAAGCTAACAGCACTGTTAGAAAACCTTGTGAGCCAGCATCCTACTCTGGCAAAAACTCTGTGCATCACGTAAATAGCGCTCTGTCCGTTACGAAAATTACTGTAGTAATTTTTTGGCGTATTGATTACTATTTGTATAACCTCAGTTTTACTACAAATACCATGGTTAAACTATGGTTAGTATAGTAAAACTGTGATTAATTTGTGGTTACCATGGTTTAACAATAGTAACCATGGTTATTTAGTTTTATTTGTAGTAAAACCATGGTTCATTTTCATAAGGGTTACACAAGAACACAAATCACTATTGATTTCAATAGTTCAGCTTCAAGACTTTGACGTTAGCCTGTTGCTAAGCTCACAGCACAATAGCATATACATATATAAATATTTGGTAAAGTAATTAATTACATTTAAATATGTATATCGCTATTTTTAAGTATAAGAAATATAACTTAGAATTGCATAATAAAACATATAAATGACACTTGTATATTCATCTCATTGTATTTGAGAGATTGTAATGCTGATTTAGGGCAATATTTACTAAACTGGGCAAATTAGCGTTAGAGTGCAATTCCATAGAAAAATTCTGTGTGTGATTTACTGACAATGCGCACATTAAAGAACACAGAAGCAGCCAGATCATTTCCATAATGACCAGTGCAATCTACCAAGAGCAGCACAAATTACTGTCTGCTTGGGCGTTAAATAATGGCACAAATACCAGTAATTTGACTGCGCACTAAACTAAATTGTGTTGCGTGATTCATTTTAATACTCTCCTCCCATGAATTTTGCATCTGAAAGGGAAACTCCTACAAATGCATATTCAATAAGGTCAGGCACAAAAATAACTGTGTCCCTGTTTTCAGCGCTAGTTCTTCACTGCACCTCTTTAGTAAATCCTGACAGTACTATTTTAACACCAAAAGACGGTTTGCGCTGGCGTAAGCTGTTGGTAAAACTGGCCCTTAGAATTTGGCTAAAACGAGGCATTTCGCAAGGCAGCATAATTATGCAAATAACTATGCATAATTACGAGGGCTGCTGTAAACAGCTCACTAGATTTTGCAACAGAGAAATTATATCATGCAAAGTCAACAACATGGCCAATCATTGGTCAGTCTCCAAACATCCATCATCAGTTTCGATTTTCATGTCAACAGTGTCCTCTAGGTGAATTGAATCCATTGTCAGTTTGGATCCCAAAGCCTGCTTCAAAAGGAAGGAGAGAAGCCCATGCTGAGAAGTCCTACACATACCACTCTTCTTTAGAGATGACGGAGCCATCCATCTGAGGAATCATGTCCACTGAGACCTCCACCTCAGATCCATAATCATAAATGTAAGTCTGCTCGCTATGTCCGCATCTCTCATGGTCCTCGATCAGTCCCATGTGGTAGGCCTTCATCCTGCTGTCATGGCAGTTGTGGAACTCCTGAACGCTTCTTCCTAAAATACTGGAGCCCCTGTAAACTTCCAGCTTCTTCTCTTCATCTGAGTCTTCGGAGAAGGGCAGACTGTGAGGTAATGAGGGGTGTGATGGCACGCTGCCAGCCTTGCTGTAACCATTTCCAAGGATTTGCTTCTTGGTACTGTAATCTCCTTTAAACATGCATCTCCGGCGATATAAAAACACTACCAGGAGCGTAATGGCGGCCAACAGCACTGCGCCACAAACAACAGCTCCACCAATGATGGCAAAAGCTTGCTGTGGCTCCTGAGGCACCTCGTGTGGATAGCTAGGGAATTCTGGGTAAGGAAAGAGATCGCCTCCATTAAGTATAACAAAATGGAGAATGGAGTTGTTAAAGACCTTGTGAGCAGTTTTTTTTTCCCTGTGTTGGCGTAATTCCTTTTGAAACAGGAAGTGGGGTCATACCAGTGGGCTTGTATCTTTCTTTTAAACAAGCCATAGGCTGCTAGACGACCATTCAAAAGTTTGGGAATGGAAAGATTTTTTATTATTTTGGAGGAAAAAAAAGTCTTGTGCTCACCAAGTCTGTATTTATTTGAAAAAATCCAGTAAAAACAGTAATATTGTGAAATATTATTACAATTTAAAATAACTGTTTTCTATTTAAATATATTTTAAACTCTAATTAATTTTTCTAATTGCAAAGCTGAATATTCAGCATCATTACTCCAGTCATCAGTGTCACTTGATCCTTCAGAAATCATTGTAATATGCTGATTTGTTGCTCAAGAAACATTTTTTATTATTATCAATGTTAAAAATTGTTGTGCTGCATAATATTTTTGACAATTTTGACTTTTTTTTAGTAGAAAACATTATTTGAAATATAAATCGTTTGTAACATTATATATGTCTTTACTGTAACCTGTGATCAAATTAATCTAATTTATTAAAAATAAAATAAAATAAAATAAAAACTCACAGAGCCCAAACTTTTGAATAGCAAATGTACTAAAAGCTAAAAAATGTTTTATAAAACTTTAGGAGTACACTAGCATAATGGACAATGACTAAAAGCCATAGAGCTTGATTTTGATTTCACAAGGTCTTTAAAAAAGCAACATGGGTAGAAAGAGGCAGTTGGAATCGGGAGGACTTTTCATTTCTTTGTATTTCTTCCCCAGGGAATTATACCCCAGGTGCCATCACTACACCAACGAGATTGAACTATGCAGCAGGCCAGAACCATAAATACATGTACACACAAGCATGCAGTTTCTATAGACCACACCTTATGCTCACAGCATGCAAAGAGAAAATATGACTCAAGAGATCCTCACAGACAAAGGTTCATTCAAGAGCCACATGCAGATAACTTGCAGCCACATGTAAAGTGCTGCGCCAGCAAGGAAGTTAATCAAAGCAAAACACCTGAGGGGCGGGCTGAAGAAAAAATACAGGCAGGAGAGCGAGCATCCACATTTCAGGAAGTGAAAGTCCACATTGTTTATTGACAAAACAATGGCATGATAATGCTTATTAGGTGATGTTTCAGAGGCAGTTGGGAGTAAGTTTAGAGTAAAAGACTAAAAATTCAAATGCATATTCACAGTAGTTAAGCCGCATGCTTTCAGTTGAGTAGAAAGTGTAAACAACGCACCTGTGACAATGACCTCAATGGACGCAGAGCCTGTCCCAATGCTGTTGCTGGCGTCACAGATGTATATGCCTGCGATGTCATAGGTTACAGGACCTTTAAAAATCAGCACATCGTCACGAAGCTCTGCTGTACTCGGCATAGTTCCATTCAAGCTAGAGAGAGAAAGGATCATCAGGTTGTGTATGAGATTTCACTGATGTTAAGATGCCAAGGACAATTGAAAGAAGCATGAATGTTTTCAATATGATAGATGAGTGTTCTGGAATTAATATTGGAAAGTTAATTAAAAGTTACATTACATTTGTATCACACTCTAATTTTCCACGGAAAATCATTTGACTTGACCCTCAGTAACAGCAATGAACTTACAGTTCAATGGAAGTCTATGGGGCTAGGCATTGTACCAAAATAAACTTTAAAAAAACCACACATGTACAGCCAGAAAGTATAGCAATTAGACAGACTAGAAGAACCAAGACAAGCAGTTCAAACAAAAATATGAGCTTCATATTTGACATGAAATGCCTTGCCCCATGGACTTCCATTTTAAGTGCATTGCAAACAGAGTTGAAATTATTTTCTGTGGTAATTAACACATTTCTTTGGTGCTGATATAATATATAATATTCAGTAGTTTAGGCTATGGTATATTTTGAGATCATCATCCATTTCCATGTATTTTAACTGAGCATAAATAAATTTGCACAGAATTGACTGAAATTACATACTATCTCCACTGAAACAAAGAGATGGGTGGGTTGGCATCAACCAAGCAGGTGAGCTGAACATTTTCTCTGTCCAAATACCAGTTCCCATCGAAGCCCTCTATTATCACCTCTGGTTCATCTGTAAACAAGGAGAAAATTGAGCATAAATTTATTGCATAACTTTTAATTTTTTTCTTACTTTCAATGGCCACTTAATAAAACAGATATTAACATTAATGAATATTTAGAATAAAAATATTTTATATTTTTAACTTATGATGATGTAGTCCAAAATAAATTTTAAAATGTCATGGAAATTCCTTGCTAAACTGTAATTACTAATAAGCTCAAATAAAAAAAGTACTGTATTAATAAGTACAAGGCATTAATAATAAATTGAAATAAATGAAATAAACTATTACATAAAAAATAAAATAAGAAAAAAAAATTAATATTAAAAATAAATTATAATTTAAAATGACTTTTAATAAATCAAAAATATGCTGGATCAAAAGTTTGGAGTCAGGAAGAAGTCACTTTCAAAAATATTGTTAAATATTATTACAACTTAAATTTAACTTTGAACACATTCTAAAATGTAATTTATTCCTGTGATGGCACAACTGAATTTTCAGTAGCCATTTATGTCATCCTACAGAAATCATTTATTTGATGCTCAAGAAACATTGCTTATTATCAATGTTGAAAACTGTTTAATACTGAATTTGTTTGGAACAATGTAAATGTCTTTACTGTCACTTTTGATCAATTTAATGCATCCCTGCTAAATAAATTTTTTTTTTACCTATTCTATTTTTTAACCTTACTGACCCCAAACTTTTGAACAGTAGTGTATAGCTGGTTTCTTACACTGAATGTTTAGCGTTACACTGTCTGTGTATTGTTCGTCATTATATGTGGAGACGCAGGTGAGCAGCTGTTGGTGTATTTCTCGACTGGGAACCACCAAGTAATCACTGCGCACTGTGACAGTCCCATCAGGGTTGCGTATCTCCTGGGTGCTGGATTCTCCAACTAAATCAGTTTCCCATGTAATCACACTGGGTGGCTTCCCATTGGCAGAAACGCACGTGGCAACAGTCATCTTCAGATCTTTGGTTCCCGCCACTATAGAGGGTGTGGAAAGACTCATCTGGATCATAGGTCGAGCTGTAGGACAAATACATAGGCTTAGAACACTGGGATATGTCATGCATTGCAAACAACCACTGGATTACAGTAATATTCTGTGCCACATTATGTTTTGCAAGCTTTTCATCTTATAACTGCAATGCGCTATATAATAATCAGGTTTCGTGGAAAACATTTTGAAAAGACAAAGGCCTTTTCAGCTTGGAAAATGATGCAATATACAGAGAAAATATTTTTCTGTGAAATCAAAAGTTTTCTAATCTCAAAACCAAAAAATAAATCTCAGTTTATATGATGTGAGCGCTACAAAAAATCTAGCAAAATCCACTGCAGCACAATCTTGGCTCCAAAGGCCCATTTCACACCACAGCGGCTAACCGCAAGCGCTACAACAGTAAATGCTTTTACGCTGCTCAGGTACTGACAGTAATCTGATGATGGTGAGTTTTCAATTAATCACTAAAGCTTAATCACCAAGGCTTTACTGGTTTTATGTAACTAAGATATCTCTTTAACTGTCCAAATCTGAATCTTGTATGGACCTTGAACTTGCTCAATGTTAAAAGAATAGTTTACCCAGAAATGAAAACTGGCTGACATTTTACTCACCCTGAGGCCATCCGAGATAAAAAAAAAGAGTTTGTTTCTTCATCAGAACTAATTTGGAGAAATTTAGCATTGCATCTTACTCATCAATGGATCCTCTGCAGTGAATGGGTTCCGTCAGAACGAGAGTCCAAACAGCTGATAAAAGCAGCACAATTATCCACATGACTCCAATCATTAATTGATAGACTGGAATCATGTGGATTACTTTTGGATTACTGTGATGCTTTATCAACAGTTTGAACTCTCATTCTGATGGTACCCATTCACTGCAGAGGATCCAATGATGAGCAAGTGATGTAACGCTAAATTTCCATTTCATCTGTTCAGATAAAGAAACAAACATCCTGGATGGTCTGAGGGTTAATACATTTTCAGCAAATTTTCAATTTTTGGGTGAACTATACCTTTAGATCTTTACTCTAATTCAACTTAAATTGAATTTATTCAGCTCTTAAATCTCATCTGAAGTCATTTTTAAATGCATAATACAGTTACCATTCGTAGTACTGGTGGTCTGGGAAGATTGTTGTACATATGTTGCTATTAGGAGAACAGCAGCATTACATACCATAAACAGTGAGATTAACCATGTTCTCCCGGTTGCCAGCTGGGAAGGTTGTGTACTCGCAGATGTAGGTGGATTCATCCGACAGTTTTAGTTTGTTGAAGACTATGGTGGTTTCCTCCAGGGAAGGCGTGCGCTGGCGGACGGCGGGGTTCTTGAAGCGCACACGCTCTTTGAAGGGGCTCAGAACCGACACTCCCAGGGCTGGATTGGCGATGGCGACGTTCTGCTTAGTGCCATTGACCAGCTTCTGCCAGGTGACCTGTGAGATTTTTACAGGTGGGTTGCTGTTGACAAACTGACAGCGTAGCTCTACCTGTGAGCCCACAAATCCTGACTTACTGCTGTCCATCTGGACCATCTGACCATGAACACCTGAGAAGAGAAAGATTAACAGCTATTTCTCACAACATGTGGATGAACTGTAAAGCGGTCTAGTGCCAAATCAAAAGCAAACAACAGAACAATGGGTAACACTTTACTTAAAGCCTTTATGTATGATGCATTATAAAGTGTTATTAGAGGCTATAATGCATTATAATTATTCATAATGTGCGTTGTAATACATGATATCTTGTCGTAAATAATTATAACTGAATTTAAAATGCATAGTGTAACAATGAATTGATAAGTGTTATATAATGTATTTTATTTTGCAATTATTCATGAGATTGTACAATGCATTATAAGTGCATTGCAAGGCATAAACTACTTTTATAATGCATTATACATAAAGGCTTTAAGTAAAGTATTACCTCATATTTTTACGAAAACATAGACATATTTACTGGCTATTCAAGGGTTTTGTGCCATTCACAACTGAACTCAGAATTTAATTTTAATTCCAATTCAGTTGCTGAATTTGAACTGGATTTGAAATAAGGTAGGACCTCAACCAGGAGGATTTGATTTGAATTGAAAATTAAAAGAAGTTTAAGGATGGGATGATCATGTTTAAACAAAAATGATCAAAAGTGACAGCAAAAACCTTTACAAAAAAAAATCTATTTCAAATAAATGCTGTTCTTTTGTACTTTTTTTTATTCATTCAGAATCCAAAAATGTGTAACAATTTCCTCAAAAATATTAAGCAGCACTGTTTTCAACACAGCAAATTCTAAATTAAGCAGAACTGTTTTCAACATAATTTCAACAAATCAGCACATTAGAATGATTTCTAAAGGATCGTGTGACATTGAAGACTGGAGTAACAGCTGCTAAAAATTCAGCTTTGCCACCACAAAAATAAAATATATTAAAATTAAAAACAGTTGTTTTAAATTGTAATAATATGTCACAATATTACAGTTTTTACAGCATTTTGGATCAATTAACTGCAGCCTTGGTGATTGTAAGAGACTTCTTTAAAAAATTTTTTTATATAAATAGGGACTAATTCTCACTGTTAACTAGTTGCTTATTAGCATGCCTATTATTAACATATTGACTGTTTATTAGCACTTATAAAGCACATATTCTGCATGACTATATTCTACACCCCTAATCCTGCCCAACACTTAAACTTAACAACTGCCTACTAACTATTAATAAGCAGCAAATTAGGAGTTTATTGAGGGAAAAGTCGTAGTTAATGGTTCGTTAATAGCGAGAATTGGACCTTAAAATAAAGCAAGACCAAAAATATATATAAAAATATATTACCACACCAGTAATACATTTAATTTAATTTGACCCTTTAAGTATTCAACCATGCTTTTCAAAAGCACAAAGAAAGAAGAAATAAATATATAAACCACTTAGTAAGTAGACATTGCTCACTGTAAATATGGGTCCTGTGTTTTCAGAACTGGGGCAATTAACTCAGTAACTTCCCAAATGGGTACATTCAGCTTACTGGCTTACACGGACTTTATCCACCAAAACAATAGCATATGGAAGACAAAGAGTAATGGAAGATGTAGATGAGTCTCTTTACTGTGGGCCTGTAGCTGGTAAATAAGGTGCAGCAACTCCATGCAACTGAGACTGGGCTTAAAGCTAGTTGTCTAAAAATAGGAGGGTTTAAGAACCATGGCCACAATAAGATACCGAGAGGTACTTCACCCGCCCTGGCTAAAGTGTGTCTGTAAACACAGCTTGTGTTTACCTGCGGGACGTGTGCGTGATACTCCAATCCCAAGCCTCTACATAGCCAGAGGAGTCCTAGTGTTAAACCACTTAAAACAGTAGACAATCCCTCTCCAAAATAAGGCTGCACTTTATTGAGGTAAAGTCCCTTACATAACCGTAAACACAAAATTTTTTTCTCCTCTTTTTTGGAAAATTCTAGTCCTTTCTGGGGCAGGGAGGTTCAGATATGTCAGTAGTGGTATTTGCCTGTTTTAAATGATGACAAAAAGAGTGTATGGAATTCAAAACACAAGGTATTTTTTTTTATTCTTTTTTTATTGACAGAAACAAGATTGAGTACCAGGTAAGCATGTTACTTTGTGGTTAATTTTACAGTTTGTAATAATTGAGGGCAAAACAGACAACATGGCTATATAAAACTGTTAGATAAAAGAGGATGTAGCCTGTTAAAAAATAATTATTCATACATAAAAGAGACCAAAAATAAAAAAAAGTATGTACCTGGTTCATATGAATCCAGTTAAACTGTGATGATCAAAGTATGATTCATTAGTGTCTCATTTGATTTGTGGTGATATAATATATACACATTATACAGTACATATATCACCACAGAGTCAAATGGGACATTAATGAAATGATTTTGCAAAATAAGATATCTCTTTCAGAATGGTATTCAGGACACAAATTTAATATTGTTAAATGCAGTCCTTAAGTCTTTGGTCACTATAGATAGGGTAAGCTTAAAAACAACAACAACAACAACAAAAAATAAAAAATAAGTGCGAGTCAGTGGCAGACAGAAAGCCTGTCCTGGATTAGAGCAGACAGCAGGGGAGCAGACTGGCTTTCCCAGGCTTTAGGACTGCTCATGAGAGTCTGCGCAAACACAGCAAAGCCCTGCTGAATGGGGGCCTGCTGGATGACAGGTTAGAGGAGGTTAGCGACAGCAGCAGATTACAGCACTCGGGATATTGAAGTTCAGCATCGCTTCCAACCACATGAGAGAACATTAGTACACTGCCCTATGCATGATGCTGCATTATAGATACCTACATAAAGACGGATGCCATCTGCACGCCCTTTGTCATTTACTCTAGAAATCATTACTGTTTATGATATCCATTAGTCATGTTTGGGGCAGTACAGCCACATTTGCAGATCATATTCAGGAACAGACGGGCAGAGAACCAGTGGTCCGTGTGCAGTTCAGGATTATTGTTCTCACTGATTGTAACTGCCAAACAAAGTGTTACAAATTCCTCAAAATGTCTCTGTTTGTGTTATTAGAAGAAAAGTGAATTAAATCAACAAGTATAATCATTAAATACTGAAACAAACTGCAGGCTATACATTCATCAGCTGATATGTCAATGTCGATTCAAACACACACACACACACACACACACACACACAGACACACACACACACTTGTTCTGCTATCCTTGTGGGGACTCTCATAGGCATAATGTTGTTCTGCTGTACAGACCGTATTTTCTATCATCCTACACCAACCCTACACCTAAACCTACCCCTTACAGGAAAATTTTCTGCATTTTTACATTTTCAAAAAACTTCATTCTGTGTGATTTATAAGCTTGTTTACCCGTAGGGACCTCAATTTAGGTCCCCACCGTGACACAAGTCCCCATGAGGCTGTGTGTATTCAGGTCTAAGTCCCCACCAGGATAGAAAAAACAAGTACACACACACACACACACACACACACACACAAAAGAAAATAAACAGAAACCAGTTTCAATAGTAGTACCAAACTGCAACTTGATGAAAATACAACATTTCTCACAAGGACTTAAATCTGTGACAGAAACTAAAACAGGATTTGTCATCTGGACATGATGACCTGACATGCGGGGCTGGACTGTGCTTCATAAGTCAGCTGTCATGACACTGAGCACAAAGGCTAATGAGAATTGAAAGCCCTCCGTCTACAAAGGGGACCAAGAACACAGTCCAAACTGCTGTTCAGCTGTCCAGTCTCCTCACTGCATTCGTGAGTCAATCTGAAGACACAGACATTTCCACACAGCACACACTGTCAGCTCAGAAACTTGTTCAGACATTTGTTGCATAATAAAAAAGCAAACAGAGTTTCACAGCTTTGCCTCTTATGATATTAAAGAATTAGTTCACCCAAAACTCTGTCATCATTTACTCAACCTCATCCCAAACCTGTATGAACAACACTGTTTTCCATGCAATTCAGATTTTTTTTTCCATGAAGCACAATGAAATGAATGATCAAAAGGATGCAAAAGCACCATAAAAGTATCATAAAAGTATGCTATCTTCCAAGTGTTCAGACACTAACTGTGCATTTTTTGTTGAATTTAAAATAGGTGAAGATATGACAAAATGCATCTGCTATGCAGATATAATTTTAAGTTTTACTAAAGCAAGCAGAGGCTTGCACAACTTTACTTTAGTATGTTATAACTTAACTTTATAACATATAGTATGTTATAATACCTAAAGCACACCTGCCAATCAAACATGGCTACTCTAGAGTCGTAAATGTCATATACATATGACCTCATTTCCTCCCATTCTGCAGGTGGACTGATGAGCTCTGGTCTCTGAGCTGATTAAAAGCTTTGAGGAACGAGAGCTACAGTGTACCCAACACCTATGAACAAGACTGATGACCATTCCCAATCATTTTATGAGCTGAATGAACAAATGTTTGCTCAGTCTTATCTATATACAACAAACTCTGAACTGCAAAAAGTCCACACAATGTCTAATGACCAAAAGTTCACCATTAAAGGGATAGTTCACCCAAAAATGAAAATTACCCCATGATTTACTCACCCTCAAGCCATCCAAGGTGTACATGACTTTCTTCTTTCAGACAAATACGATCAGAGTTATATTTAAAAATGACCTGGCTCTTCCAAGCTTTACAATCCCAGTTATTGGGGTCAAGATTTTGAAGCCCAAAAAAGTGCATCCATCCATCATAAAAAAGTACTCCACACTGCTCCAAGGGGTTAATAAAGGCCTTCTAAAGCGAAGTGATGCATTTGTGGAAAAAAATATCCATATCTCTAGGTTCCGCTAACTGTTGAATGCGCGTTCAGCGGATGACATAAGGGCGTAACCATGTCTTGAACACTGGGGGGGGACAAACTTTATATGTATATATATATATATATATATATATATATTTTGGTTCAAAGTCTCATTCTATATTAAAGGTATCATAGGTGATTGTCTTCAGAAACATTTTTTGTTATTCTGGTTGAAAGTCTCTTCACATCCTGATAGCAATCACTAAGTTAAGTGGTCTAAATGTATTTATCTGTATTTATATATTTTGTGGAAGGTTTAGGACCAAGAAATGTCCGTCCAATCAAAACGCTCGGTCCGAGCGTTTTAATTGGCTTTCCTACCTGCCTGTCAACGCATGTATTTGCATACCTCTGCACACCCTGTTCGCGCAGACACGATACGTCATCGGCGCGTTCACGCACGCTGTGCAGAGAGAGCAAGAATGGCAGGCAAACATCAACAACCCAATCTTCCTTCCTGGTATTGTAGTACTTTTACTAACTGTGCTATAAAGTTTTCTCTCCGCTGAATGACACATGATGTAGCCCAGCGGTTCCCAATTCCAGTCCTCGCGCCCCCCGCTCTGCATATTTTGCATGTCTCGCTTAGTTAACACACATGATTCAGATAACCAGCTCGTTAGAAGAGAGCTACGTGCATGAACTGTGTTCCGATTGGCATGCTCCCTACACAGTGTTCATTGCTCCCTACTCCCTGAGCAGGGGAAATCTGCTGAAGTTTACTTCACTTCGGAACATTCACTCACGGATTGCGCTGCGCAGCGTCTTGACACACAGAGGAAACTTACTAGAGAAGTGTGACATAATATACCTCCGTAAATAAATACCATTTAAATTCACGTCTAGCACACTTTAATTGCCTCAGTGGAACATATATGCTTGCTTTGGAACTGGATCGCTTGATGTAGCCTATTGTAGTAATTTAATGTTGTCTCTGGTATTCTGCTCTTTTGAGTCGATGTGTGTTCAGGGGGCGTGGCTTTGGACGGCGATTGCAGGGAGGGTGGGACATTCGCTTTCAGTGCTATCAGGCTAAAGTTAGCATTTTCCGAGATCTCCAACGGCACCTTTAATGTGCCGCTTTCATTGACGCATATACATACACAACGCTGCCCTGTGACTTTCATTAATAAAATAGATTCGATACTGAATCGCTACATTATATTTCTCAGCAACGAGGAGGTAAAATCGCTGTTCTGAAGTAACTAAACTCACAGCTTCATTGTTTTTAGAGAGAGACGCACTGATGTAGACATTCACAAACGCAACTTTCATCTCTCTCAAAATGGCCATATTTCTATCATAAAACAATTGACAAATATTAAATGATTTGCAACTACCATCTTACCTTGCTATCTTTCAACGTTAAACAGATGCTTTGTTTGGGCTGGAAATCGTGCTCTGCTTCTGTGAACGGTAAACCCTGCCTACTTTGATTTGATTGGCCATCTCAATTATTTTGACATTGACGAGCGCTGATAGACCGCTGAGGCAGAGCAGGCTGAAGATATAACTTTTAAAGCTTTTTGTCATCCTAACAAGAGCGTTGCTAGATGGAGTGTAGCAGATCAGTGCAATAATTTCACATTTTGGGGGGGGGGGGCAGTTTGGCCATTTCTAATTATTGGGGAGGACTTGTCGGTGTTTTGTTTTGCTCTCTCCTCTGCACTTCTGTGTTCACTTCTCACCAGAACTTACGCTGGAACGCCACTCTCGCGTGAACACGAATACGACAGTTAGCAGAAGCTAGGGATTACAGTTTATAAAGTTTTAAATATACATATTTTCATCACAGACATTGTATGCAAATGAGCAAAGAGTCTTTTCTACACAACCTGGGATTTCACTTTATTTTGACGGTCCCTTTAACACATACTGCTGACTATAAGTAATGTTGCACCTACATATCTACTAACTCTCATTAGAGTGTTAGTACAGTATTAGTAGACTGGAAGGGTTAGGGTTAGAGGAGGTTGACATTTACTTAAAAAGTTACTTATAGTCCGTAGAATGTCTGTTGGGAGACCTTTACAATAAAGAGTTAGCAGATATTAAACAGACAGTCTACTAATAATCTAATGAGAGTTAGTTGAGATGTAGGTGCAGCGTTACTTATTGTCAACAGAATGTTCAAAAGGGACCATCAAACGGGTCCACATTGGTAACTTAAAGGTACACATTAGTACCTAAAGTATACATATTGGTACCTAAAAGGTACAAAAGTGTAGCTTTTGAAAAGGCACTGCCCCAGTGATGGCTTTCATACCTTTTTTCTGAGAGTGCAGTAATTTTACTACCTGAAGATGAGTGATCAAACATTTAGTTTCTAGTCCCACCCTGATGTGACTCAGAACTAAAAAATGCCTGGTTATATGCAAGTCAATTGCTTTTGCCCAGCACTTTTGCACACTTAAATTCCATTTCTGCATAACTACTTGTGTTAGGATCAGGAGTGAACATACATCAGGTACCTTTTTATCCTCAAAGTTGAGCCCTGTCGATTTCCACAGGAATGCTCAAGAAGATTTATGATTATAATACGCTCTTCTACATTACACTAGTTTAGCGGGACAGTTATCATAGGTCTTAGGAGAGTGAAATTAACTCTGTTCTTTAATTTTCCCCTTTATTAGAATCATGGTGATCTAGTATCTCACAGGACTGATACTAATGAAGTACCTTTGGAAAGCAGCAACTTAAACCCAAGCAGAGATAAAGGATGAGAAGTCAAAGGTTGAGAGGATTTTCACATTCTTCATCATTCTAACAAAAAGTTCAAGCCAAATCTGTGAATAGCTCATGAAGACTAAAATAGCTGGCTTGTGCTGTCTTACTTCTTGTGAATGTGTGAAACAGCAATTATTTTAACAGTACCATCAGAAACACAAAAGCATCGCTGCACTGCTGTTTTCCCTGAGAGCCGTCCATCATGATACTCATCACAATTTGCTCTATCTCTAAGCACTAGGCTGTTAATCTAAAAGCAGACAGGCAAAGCTGGCGATATCCTCAAAAGCGCTGTGAATTGCTTTAATATGCCAACAAGCCATTGTAATAGCAGAAAAACAACATTCAGCCTGTTCTTAATTTTCAAAAAGAAACTGTTCAAAGACAATCCAGGGACGCTTTGTCTCAAACTCGACATAACACAAATGCAGCCATCAATGAAATGTTTTAGAGGGTCAGAAATTCTCTGACCTCTCTGTGATAATCACTTCTTGAAATACACAAAGGATACTTGTATCCGTTTGTTTGAAAATATACAGTCGTACTTATAAGCCTGCAGGTATGGCAAACGTCATCATCTAATATTCATTTGATGCTAGCAAACATAACAGGGAACAGAAACATATCCACACAGCCTTGTCCATCTCTTAATGAATTAATATTTTAATTTCAATGTTAAAATACTTACTCTAGCTTGATATGCACAGACAATAATAGTTAAGCTATTCACAGACTGATCGCCTACTTTGGCTTCATATTCAACCAATGGAGCTGGGTTGGAGGCAGGATTATCCGTTATTGGTCATTATTCTGTTTGGTGACTTTGGTGGCGCGGATGTTACACACTTCAGCTTTAATACTAGTAATGGATGAAGCTAACCAGAGCTGAGCACTACAGCAGTACGCTGCCTTAAGCAAGCTATCACACTTAATATGAAGTGCCAGTAAGCCGTGAGAGCCCTCTCTGTGAATAATACCATCAGGCAGGGTTATCAACTTTCACCAGTGGACCTACCATTACATGCAGTGACACTGCTCTACAACACTCGAGTTTGATATCTCTCTTTTGGCTGGGTTTATTGGGTTTCTCATGATGAAATGTTGGATTTGTGTACACTCAATCAGCTCAGACGTACAGAGGATGACAGCCAGATGAGATCAGAGTTGCTTATACAGTGTTTGAATAAAACACACATTTTTTTCACTTTTTCCTTTCACATCTGTCTGGGAGGCTAGTGTTATTGATTTTTTCTAATTTAGATATCTGCAGTTGTTATGCTTAGCCATGCAAAATTCAAGAAGGATATAAGAACATAATGACTGGAACATGATACAATTGGAGAACTGAAATGTTAAAAAAAAAACAATAGAATTAGGTGACAGAACACTAATGAACGAATCATTTTCATTCGCTTACATGAACAGACTCACATTTTTGATTCACCGAAGGTTGAAACATGACTGCTTTGATGGAATGCAGTATCAGTATTACATTTCAGTATCATTGGTTGGACGTAAAGGATGAATACACCCTTTACTGAACAAGTCTGTGATTTGAGTCTGAACAATATTATGCAGCACTGAACATGATACCTTGTTCATAAACAAATGAAACAAAATGAACAATCTAAATAAACAAACATATGAAAATGAGAACATCACAAACCACACACAATTAAAATGCTATTTTGATTTTTTTTTAACTTAAAAAATAGAAATTAAAAACAAAAATTAGAAATAAAAATAGCAACTGCTGAAATAAGTTTAAGTTGAAGTACTAAACTTACTTAACTAAATCTTAAATAAAAATAAATTAGAGCTAAATAGAAACTATAAAAAACTGAAACTAATAAAAATGACAAAAGCACATAAAATCACTAAATATTCAACTGAAATTAAAATGAAAACTTAAAATATAAAATTTAATAAAATATTAATAAATGTAATAGTATATAAACAGTACTAGAAAAATTGAGGCTCTTGCACACTTTTTTCAGTCCACATGTGACATGATAGCATATTATAAATAAACTCTTCTAAAAAAGTACTCAAATCTGTCATGAATCTGGTCCATGCACTTCCGTTTAATCACCACCAGAGGTCACCCACTCACAGCATGGACTCTTGCACTTCACTACATTTCCCATCATCCATTGCACTGACCACACACAGCTGATTTCACTGATCACTTAATCACACAGGCTTTATAAGCTTTGAACCTGCTCTCTGTGATTGCCGAGTATTGTATTGTGTATGTTCTAGTGATAGCTATTCTATGGAGTCCATCCAGTGTGCCTTGCCTTGCCTTGCCTTGCCTTGCCTTGCCTTGCCTTGCCTTGCCTTGCCTTGCCTTGCCTTGCCTTCTGTGTTTTGATTCTTGCCCGTGTTTCCTGGATTTACCCTTAGCCTAGCCCTTTGGACTCTGTTTGCACCTCGGTTGGATTATTGCTGTTTACCTGGATTATCTCTCTTTGCCTTGCCCCTGTTGGATATTGTTCGCCGATCGTCGACCCACGCTTGCCCTAAGGAGTACTCTGTGTCTTGCCCCTGCCATACCTGTTTGCTGTTTATTGACCCTGCCTGTATTATGACCATGTTTTGGAATAAAGCCTCGCAAATGGATCCTCAAGTCTTGTTCGCCCCGTAACAAAATCAATAAAACTGTAATTTTATTATTTCAAGAGCAAAAATAAAGTGCCCTTAGCACTTGACAAAATCTGAGAAAAAAGTAAATCACTTGCTTATGCATCTGGAATTTCATAGATTTATAGACACACAAATTAAAATAAGGGATATAAAGAATGTTTCAGTCATGAAAGATGAATCTACTGAATAAATAATTCAATGACTCATTCTAACTTGTCAACATAGAATGGTGACCTGCAGAAAGGGTTACTGAATGAATCAGTGAAGAAGCTCTGAACAAATCTTCTCTGTGAATGGACTCAAAAGTCACTGAGATGAATCAAAATCCCCACCACTACAGAACACTCTTAATCCAGATTTATTTGATATCCATTTCTGATGAATTTTTACTCTGATTTGCGTCTGGTGGGTTGGTACAGTTGAATCATTTTAGCGATTAGTCCCTCAACTTAATCACAGCTCATCATTACTCAAGCTCAGAGGACTGCGTTGCATGTACTGAGCTGGCTTATGCCAACGCCGTGGTTTTAGTACAATGACCTGTTGCTGGAGTTCAGCCCTTTACTACATTACCCACGGACTACTGCATCGCCTGTTTAGAAAAGACTCCCAGTATTGCCATGGCAATGGGCCAGGGGATAACAGATGGTGGGAGCGTGTGCTCAGTGGCAGTTAAAGAGGGAGCACTGATAGTAAGTGGGGAAAGTGGGTCAGGACCAGCCACAGCAGGACCAGACAATGCTTAACACCAGACAGGCCACACACACACATATACAATGTTCTTCAATAATTCCTTCTAATTAGAGCTGCAAATGGAAGAATGCATTCATATTTCACAGGGATTTAAAATATGCAAGTTCTCTTCTCATTATTCAAAAAGTCAAGAACTTTCTACATGACATTTCACATCTATATTACATTTAGTTACAAATATTTTCATATTAAAGTGACTTCTGATACACATTATGTTAACTGACAAGAAGAAAAAAATAATTTCTCAGGTGCTGTAAGAAAAAACCTGCACATTCTTCACACTATTCACACGTCAAATTTCTGATGCTGTTAATCATTTTAGAAATCAACTGAGATTGTTGTTAATGAAGTTCACCAGCTGCTAAACATCCTGCTGTTTCCTTAGCTGTGCTTCCTTCTATATCAAGATGACATGAAGTCAAGATGACATGAAACCAGTTTCTGTGGTTGTTACTGACAACAGTTCAGAAATCATACTCAAGTTTCACCCCTAGTGACATTCTATTTTGAGATCTCCTCAAGGAAAAAGTAGATGAAATGAGAGACTGAGTTACACAAAACAATATAGACGCAGTAATCCAAAATAAATTATGCATAATTTGTTGGATTCATACACAAATCTAAATGTCCATCCAAAAGTGCCATGCAAATGTACAAATATTTTTGTACTATTGCACCATCTTTGCAACACAGCACATTTCTCAAAGGCTTGTTCAAACAAAGCCAAGGCACAATTAATAAGGGTGAATATCACAAAATCTGCCACAATCATGCCCAGGTCACATTTTACTCCACAAATCAAAAGAAATAAAATAACAAAATATATTTTGCATAGAAAATGTGGTTTTATTTCTTGTGCATTATATCTTAGGTATTTTAGGACAAATATGCATATTTTGCTTCTATATATATATATATATATATATATATACAGTATTTCACAAAAGTGAGTACACCCCTCACATTTCAGCAACCATTTTAGTATATCTTCTCAAGGGACAATACTATAGAAATGAAACTTGGATATATTTTAGAGTAGTCAATGTGCAACTTGTATAGCAGTGAAAATTTACTGTCCTCTGAAAATAACTCAACATATGGCCATTATTGTCAAAAAAGCTGGCAACAAAAGTGAGTACACCCTACGATAACAGCTATACTTCATTTAACCATGCAAAGCCACATGTCCTATTCATCATGTTCATGTTTTTGTCTGCTTGACAGGACCATACAAATTTGTGTATCTTATATTTGAGCAGTTAAAATTTGGTGCTTTGAGTACAATTCTCTCATAATGACCACTGGATGTTCAACATGGCACCTCATGGCAAAGAACTCTCTGAGAATTTAAGAATTAGAACTGTTGCTCTACACAGAGATGGCCTAGACTATAAGAAGTTCAGTAACACCCTGAAACTGAGTTACAGTACAGTGGCCAGTGTCGTACAGAGGTTTTCCAAGACGGGTTCCACTCAGAACAGGCCTTGCAAGCGTCGATCAAAGAAGTTAGGTCCTCATGCTGTGCATCAGGTGCAGAAGATGACTTCAAAAAACAGATGCATGAGTGCTGCCAGCATTGCTTTAGAGGTTGCAGAAGCGGAAGGTCAGCTTGTCAGTGCTCAGACCATACGCCACACACTGCAACAAGTCAGTTTGCATGGCTGTCATCACAGAGTGAAGCCCCTTCTGAAGCTGGCTCACAAAAAAGCCTGCAAACAGTTTGCTGAAGACAACCTGTCCAAGAGCATGAATTACTAGAACCATGTCCTGTGGTCTGATGAGACTCAGATAAACTTGTTTGGCTCAGATGGTGTCCAGCATGTGTGGCAACACCCTGGTGAGGAGTACCTGGGTGGACATGTTTTCGTGGCATGTTTCGCCTGTAAAGCAAAATATCTAATAATACTTGTAAACTACTGTTGTGGCATTAACTGCAGGGGATTAAACAAAGGTGTTTGAATAAGGATTTAGTTCTTACTGTAACTACATTTAAACATTTTGGGCCTCAATAACCTTTATAAAGTCCACTAAAATGGGGATTCAAAACATGGTAAATGAGTGCCAGTAGCCTATTTCACACACTTTTACAATATCAACGTGAACATTTGAGCAATTTGTTGTTAAGTAGTCCAAATGTTTTCTAAATGTAAAAGAGTGTGTTGATTCATGTACTTAGAGAAATAAGAGAAAGATGGTTAATATTTGATTCTCCAGTGCTGATATGTACATTAATAGCTGAGCACAAACAACACAAAGAAAATATTGCTGCAAATCCCACTATACAGATAAATCCAGCACGCTGCACGTGACTGCTTGAGCTGTTGATTTACTCCCTAACACAAGCGGATTGCCTTCACTTTCGTGAAAAAATCAATCACAATACACCAGATGTTTCTTAAGTGTACCATAGTGTCTAGGAAATCTCAGACAGCCCATGTGTTTGTAAATAGGCAGACTGCAGACTTATGCTGTTACATCACAAGCAGTCATTCTGATGTACATACATTGGTAAATCCAGTTCAATACAACAGAGCATGTTTACTGCCTGAACGGAAGTAATTATGGTGGTTCATGCTCAACCAGACCCTTGCATTACATGAATTATGATAACATTTCAGTTCTGAAAGCTGCAACTGTAAATATACAAAGAGATACAGTGTGAAATACTTCTGAACTTTCATAAGCCACCTTTCAAAATATTTGACTCTTCATTATGTTGTTCCCTATAAAGGATTAGATTAGAGACAGATTGATATTTTTACAGATATATTAACACTTTTCATCAATTCATGTATGTTCTACAGGAAACATGGGGAATTTAAATAAACAGATAAAAATAATTGGTATTGGTTAGAAAAACAATACTGATCAGTACTGAAGAGTGACCAACTACAATTCTGACCAATATTTTGTTTTGTTTTTAACCAAGTAACACTTTTCTACGTAACTGATTCCTTAATATCTGTTCTATGACAAATTGCATGGTGGACCTCTAAAGAATATCACACATTTATTGGAATTAATGGCTAAGTTAAATATTAAAGATATAGTATTTTCTAAATTATTATTGTTATTTTTGTTAGTATTATTATTATTATTGATAATCATAATTGATTATTATTATTATTATTATTATTATTTAAATACATGTTTTAATGGATTATTTAGCTGTTATTTTTTCAAAAATTGCTTTAAATAGTCCGTAATAGTAAGCTTTTGGTCTTGAAAAACAACATTTGACAACATAAATTGAGACAGAGAGGCATTAAAGAACACTAAGAAGAAAGAGTCTGTCTTACCTCGTATCAAAACGATGGACATCAGTGGAAGAACCAATTTCACAAACATCATGGTCTTGCTTAAGATGTACTGATTTCTTCAAAACAAGTGGTGCGGTATGAGTTTAACAGAAAGCACAATCCCTTAGAGAACAATTATCCAGGTTCCCCATTTATGGAGATGTAACAGGAAAACTGAAGATATTCTGATGTCCAATTGTTAATTTGAACTTGTCAGCCAGTTCGGATGGGCACCAGGCGCTGGACAGAACCCTTCAATACACCAGCTGAGTAAAACAATTACGCGCATGGAGACGCACTTTGAACTGCGCGCGTGGGCAGCGGATCGAACATAAATCAGCTTAAAGCACTGAGATTAAAGAAGAATGGATGACCGTATCAACATAAACCTCAGGTCTCTGTCCAGTTGCAGCCTAGACTAAGAGTGAACAGGGTTTTCTTCGCTCAGTTGTTGTCTTCTCGTCCTGGAGCTATTATCCTCATCCATGCGCTTTTGACACAAGTCTCTACAAGCATCATCTGTTCCGCTGAAACTCGTCGTATTAACTTAGCCTAACAATAAACCCTGGTCCAGGTTAAACTGTAGGATGTTTAAAAAAACGTCAAATGACGTTAACCAGCACGGGATTCAAAGTTGCGCCCAACTTGCGGCTCTCGTCTGATTCGCCCGGTGATTAAGGGCAATACGATTAATGGATAACAGTTCCAGGCGGAGTTCAACTGTGCAGCAGCAATAAAAAGTAAAACTAAGTATTTGTGAATAGTTAATCGTGCGTTTCAACAGTATGGTCTATCACTGATCAGCTTTAATGTGTGATAACGCCCAATTTCTTGTTTGTAAAGCATCTTGGGATAGAAATACAGAGTTTATTGTACGAGCGCGTAGAGGTATAGTCGTACACCTCCCTCTGGTGCTCAATAAAAGAACATGCAATTTCATAACTGCATTGCAGTGTCCAATGCTCAAACAATAATAAAGAGAATCTTTATGTGCTCACATAATGTAAAATGTAGTATATTTTATATTACCAAAGACACTGCAATGTATTACATTAACTTCTGTCAAAACATTAATGCAAATCCTTTAGAAGGCCAATTCATGCTGTATTTTGAGTTTGTTTTTCGGTAATGCAAAGTAAACATTTTATCTCAATACAGAAAAACTTAATTGCTTCCTTAAACTAAATTGCACTTTTTTTTAAACTAAGGATGAAAAAATTGGCATGACTCTACATATGACAAGTGGTTTAGAGAATGAATGAATGAAAACTCTAGTAGAGTAGAGTAGAATTTTTAAGTGGATGGAATTTAGATTTTAAGTTGCACCAGATTTGCCTTGCCATTATAACATACTGATGAAAACACTGTTTACAGCAGTAAAATCAGATTAGAATTTATTCCTACTTAGGATACTTTTGGTAGTATGATTGTGAAAATCCTTGTTGTCAATTTTGTTATTGTGTTAATGAAATAAAATTAAATAGGCATTTTTCATCTTAATTTGTAGGGACTCCAAAGCAATAAATTAATGAGCAACATTTGAATGGTACAGATGAATTAATCTCTTCATTTGATGTGAAGGGCAGGTTGTCATGGCTTATTTTGAAATCCTTTCAAATGTAAAACATCCTCTTTACATTCCACCAGCATTGTTATAAGGCGAAGCAAATTAACAATTCAAAATAAAGCACTGGAATTAATTCTCAACTTCAGCAATGAGCTGTCAATGCTTTTCAAAAAGCATACCTTGTCACTTAAGGAAACACTGGAGATGTCACTCTCTTTAATCTCTTTGATAAATAATCATTCATTCTCATGGAAAGTAAAGCAACAATAAACACTGTGGTGTGTGATATTCACCTGTCTAGAAACAGCATTTGTCTGAGGTGCATCAGTCTTCTGATTGACTGAAATCTTAGCAGCATTGAATATACCTGCATTCATCTTAGAAAATGACAATAAAGGCCTTTTACATGCTAATTTGTCCTCTAATTTAAATGCAAAGAGCAACAAACAAATAGTTCACTAGGGCACACCCACAGTGTTTACTGAAAATAAAATGCAAGAGAACCAAATGATTGGCAGCTGTCAGGTCACAACAGATCTGATGTATTTACTTCAAATAGCAATATAGTAATGTTAAATAATGAAGTCAAAAAGCACATGCAAAGATATTTATTTTGATTAATACGATTGATATTTAGATTTCCTAAATATATATCATATTTAGGAAATGATGGCCCACTGCAAATAGTGTTTATGTTTAAATCTGTCATAATATGATACATATTTATATACTAGTAAGAAAATGCCATCCATAACTCAAGGTTTTTCTCCAATGCATGTTGGCCACAATTATTGGCACCCCTGGAAATTCTTATGAGTAAAATATCTCTGAAGTATATTCCCATTCATATTTACATTTTTTTAGCATACCAAGGAGACTAGGAGCATGAAATTGTCCAGCTATGACTTCCTGTTCTGAAGGATTATAAATATAAAGAAAACTAAGGCCAAATTCCCTTAATCATCCATCACAAGGAGTAAAACCAAGCAATAAAGTTCTGATGTGCAGAAC
>JAFVLL020022336.1:0-17555 GCA_021397915.2 Tor tambroides
TAAAACCTTGATAAAAACATGTCTAAAATTACATCTGCCAGTTATGGAAAAAAAATACATGGTTGAAAAAGTTAAAATATTTCCTCACCCCCAGTTGTTCAAAACCGCTATAACCTTTTTTTCCTCAGTGACAACAAGATTCAATTTCAGAACATACTGGCTGTCAAGATACAAAAATGACAAAAAAAGTACAATAAAAATAAGAGATTTTTAAGATTCCCTTTTGTATAGTTCCTTGCCCAGTAGGGGTGGTAATCTTTTGGAATCTCATGATTCAATTCAAATCAATTCTCGAGGTCACGATTTGATTAAAAATTTTTTGATGTCTGGCAACACTTTACCTGGAGATTTAAAGAGATAGTTCACCCAAAAATTAAAATTCTGTCATTAATTACTCACCCTCATGTCATTCCAAACCCTCAAGACCTCCGTTCATCTTCACAACACAAATTAAGATATTTTTGACGAAATCCGAGAGTTTTCTGACCCTGCATAAACAGCAATGCAACTGAAACGTTCCCAGGCCCAGAAACGTAGTAAGGACATCTGTAAAACAGTCCATGTGACATCAGTGGTTCAAGTGTAATTTTACAAAGCTATGAGAATTTGTGCGCAAAGAAAACACACACAAAAAAATGACTTTATTCAATAATTCTTCTCCTCCAAATCATGTCTTCCGCCATTATCGAGAGTACCTCTGTACATAAATAACACATGCGCTGTTACGGAAGTAGGAGATGCTGTCCATATCCTTGTTCGGTAGTGGTCCGATCTTCTGTTACGGAAGTAGACTGGACACAGAAGATTATCAAATAATACAGTGGTGTTTATTGATATAGCAGAGCATAAGCAGCAGACAGACAGACAGATCCGTAACATTACCTCCCCCTCCCGGAAGGCGCGTCCCGCACCGTAACAATACCACCGGGGTGGGTGCCCTGGATGTCGGTGGAGGACAGGGACACTGGGGAGACATCCAGGGCGGAACCGGAGACTTAGGAAGCCATGGCGGGACTGGAGACTCGGGAGCCCATGGCGGGACTGGGGATTCGGGAGGCCATGGCGGGACTGGAGACTCGGGAGGCCATGGCGGGACTGGAGACTATGGCGGGACTGGAGACTCGGGAGGCCATGGCGGGACTGGAGACTCGGGGAGCCCTGGCGGGACTATTTTTTCAGGAGGGCTCGGTAGAATGACCATAGTGGCCTTCCCCATGGCCACTATGGTTATCCAGGTCAGGGATATATAGCCCCCCCCCAAAAAAAAGTTTTGGGAAGCTCCTCTCTGGGGGGACTCTTGGGGGCGCTCTGGAAGCGCGGAGCTGGACGGAACCAGCGGAGACGAAGGAGAGCTGGACGGGACCAGCGGAGACGAAAGAGAGCTGGACGGGACCAGCGGAGGCGCAGGAGAGCTGGACGGGACCAGCGGAGGCGCAGGAGGGCTTGCCATATTCTTTGCCGGCGAGCTTGGGTTGGCCGCTAACGGCGGCGGGTTCGGGAGACGAGGGTTAGATTTTAGCGCTGATCTGACAGATGTTAAAGACGGGTCCAGTACCTTCGCCCTCAGGTCAGCGCTCTTGGAGGCCCACTTCCGGGCCTGTGGGGACACAGACTTTGCCACAGGTGGTGGTACAAACTTCGCCGCGGGCGGCGGCTGGCTTGTGGGAACTTCCTCCACAGTAAAAGACGAACCCGCGAGGTTCAGCACATGATCTATGTATTGCACCAGGGAGCCTGGGGTGGTGGCAGGTGGCGCGAGGAGAAACAGGTGATTACTTAGACCGCTCCAGAAGACTACCTTCAATGAATCATCATTCCAGTCTACTTGGTGGGTGAGCTGGAGGAACTCTTCAACATAGCTTTCTATGGAGCGGCCATCTTGTGTAATCGTGAGGAGTTCTTTCTCTGGGTGTGAGGAGATGCTGTCCATATCCTTGTTCGGTAGTGGTCCGATCTTCTGTTACGGAAGTAGACTGGACACAGAAGATTATCAAATAATACAGTGGTGTTTATTGATGTAGCAGAGGATAAGCAGCAGATGAAGGTAAGTAGTAATATCGATACTGGACTTGATGCAGAAAGGATATACTGAATAGTATCTTGTCTTGCCAGGAACTCGTGGATGGCTAGAAGCAGCACACACCCCAGGATGACGGCAGAGATGAGGACTGAATGCTGAAGGAGGGAGACACACGATGGAGACACTGGAACCACCGAGGGAGAGGAACAGACGATGGAGATCCGGGGAACCAACGATGGAGTGGAACAGGAGGTAAGTAATCTAACAGGTAAGTCTCAGGTAAGTAGTAGCAAAGAGCAGAGAGAGTCCACTTTGTGTAAGCGAGATCGGACAGCTGACTGGAGTGAGGTGTGTGCTTAGGTTGTGCTGGGGTGATTGGGTGCCAATGACGTGCAGGTGTGTTCAATCAATGATCAAGAGAAACCAGGTGAGGGCGTGCGCTGTGATTGGTGAGGGAGGAGGACAGACAGATCTGTAACGTGCGCGTGGTGCTGCTGATGTAGAACATGCTTGTGCAGTGCCTTGTTTACGTGCAAAGGAATGCACACAGATGCATCATTGTACTCTTGATAATGGCAGGAAACCTGATTTGGAGTATCCCTCCCCCCGGACCATGATTTCTAGCGAAGGGGGACCCACACCCGGACCACGATTTGCCCTTGTAACATCGCTTGTCCCCTGCCCCTCCAGAGGTCTGTGCATGCCACTGTATGAATGGATTTTTTCCCCACACCCCTGTTGCCCAATTCTATGTTAAAACCTCAAAAGGTTTTCACCATAGTACATGATTGGTAAACTAATGCATTTTCACATTTGCATCACATAACCAGCTCCATATATGGCTTTCTGAAGTAGTAAACTTGCTCAGTAGCACACCCGGTACAGCAGCACTTGCGAAGCAGAGTGCTCGGGCACAAGTCTTAGAAAAACACAAGTCTCGATAAAAGGGAGCAAAGACTTGTAGAAGTAAGCTAAAATGGCATGGTTGATTCAGCAAATGCGCTTTCATCTAAATTTGCATTTTGCAGAGAATGTTGTCGTTTGTGCATTTTTCCAAATGAGCCTGGTTTGGCTATATTCCAAGTCATCTAAAAAATTGCATGACAAACAGACCTGACAGTTAAACTGTTATTCGCTGTTCTTCGACATTGCTCTCAGTTCTCATTCATGTCAGTTTTTACATCAGTGTTGATTCAGGAAGATAAGGGAGAACCAGTGACATTTATGTCATACCTAGTAAAACAGCATCTTTCCCAATGTTTCTGAATGTCTTATGGCCAAAGAAGACTTGTACAGACCACTTGCATGATACTTTTATGACATCCTTAGTCACTTTATGTATAATCAACAAAATAATGTATTTTTGTGTTCCTCAGAAAAAAACAAAAACAAATCATACAGGTTTAAAATAAAATTAATAAGTAAATGAGGTGAGTAAGAGGTGAGTATGAGGTGAGTAAATGAAAAAAGTTGAGTAAATGAGACAATTTTCATTTATGAAAATTGCACATTCATTCATTTATTCATTCATTTATAAATAAAGAAATGCTTCATATTTAAATAAAAAATAATGAATAAATAACATGATTTTATTGCCAAATTGCATTCATAGGAAATATGTACATGTTGCAAAATTTCTACAAAATTATATTATGTATATATCACATAATGTCCAGTGAGTGGTGCTAAAATGCTCCATATCATTTGAAAATAATGAACACTAAACCTTACCTTAAACCTAACTGATAGAACAAAAGAGAAAAAAATGCTGAATCAGTGATACCATTTTAGTTCATGTTTACAAGTCTTTCAGCTCTTTAATCATGACTCGTGTTTGACGGCATTCAAATCCAAGCATTCAAGTGCTGCTGTACCGGGTGCACTACCGAGCAAGTTTACTACTACAGAAAAGCCGTACATATGTAGCTGGTTATGTGATGAAAATGTGAAGATGCATTAGTTTACAAATCTTGCACTATGGCAAAAGTGTTTTGAGGTTTTTGGGCAAGGAACAGTGCATCATTAATCGCTAATCTGCCCCTATAATCATAATTTTTGTGAAAAGGAATAAAACCTGTTGGTGTTTTACTACCACTAGTGTTCATGTTGTTTATTTCCCATTTTCCTTGACACTGTATTCATTAACACGTTCCTTTCCCTCTGTCCTGCCCTCCAGGTCACATCTTATTCACTGTACTGTCATTTTGGACAGCAATGAACTACTGTAGAGATACGATCTGATTCAAATATCAAATAGACATCAGCACAATGCCTTTAAGATAGAGCCAAGAGAGTCGTCGACAGTCAATGGGAACATTCTTTGCAGTTCTGAACAAACCTCTAAACTTAAACTTACTAAACTTGTAACTCAGCACCATGTGAATGATACCTAAAACTGTGAGGCTTGCTGAAAAGAGTGTTAAGTACTACGTCTTTCACAATAAAACTGAAACGTCATGTAATAGAGACCAGTATATCTTAGAGACTTAAGAGTGATTGCAAAAACATGTTTTTAATTTATGTTTTATTTGTGTAATCTAGTGAGTAAAAGCTGTCAGCTTGTTGAAAGAAACAGAATGTGGTCTGGAAGAGACTGTTGAGTCTATATATAACTGTAGCTCTAGGCCTGAAACTACAACAACAACATCACACACACAATGCAGCGCTGCAGAGTTTGCGGTGTGTAGTAATAAATACAGGATGGCAGAGTTGCTGTCAGCGTTAAACAGCCATCAGCCCTCAGCTATGTTTGAGAAATGAGCGTTGACTTCATGATGAAATTGGAAGGAGATACAGGTATGAATGGAGATTCAGACGTTCAGTTTATTGACATTTGGGGACCCTTTCTTATCAAAGTGACTTACATATTATTATAATATCATTATTCATTGCATATTAAGTATTAAGCAGACAGTTCTCACAACAGCTGTTTAAAATGGCCAGAATGATTGAGGAGGTTGATGTTTCATTGTGCCTGACTTACAGCCACGTGATGAAGTGACAGACAGCGGTGTTTATCGTGGTTTGGGGTTGGATTGCGGTTGCAGGCTTGAAGAGGTGGAGATGAGGAGGTTTAGCCTGCAGCGCTGGTTTTATTCCCAACAAACCTGACTCCAGGATGGATCGTGCCCTTTCGCTTCTCTGGAAACCGCTAACCGTAGGAGTCCTGCAGGTATAAAGAGTGTCAGCCATGAGAGTCAGTGAACCGTTGATTGCCTGTAACTCACTCCGGAATTTCCTTGTGAAAGAGAAATACACTTTAGCACACTTAAAAACTTTTAAAGTATATAATTAAGTGTGAACTGAGTTTAATGTTTTCTGACACTTAAATGTATGTTAAGTGCAATTAAATAAAAATGTATTATTATTTAAATTTATATTAATGCAGTCAGCTGAACTTTGCTTTTTTTGACCCAGCATCTTTATATATAGTGCATCTTTAAATGTAATTTCATAATTACTTCTATTGTTTTAAAATATGGTGGCTGAATGTACAGACAAGCATTTATGGTAACCTAAAATATCTTTAATGTGTTTTCTATTGAAACTTGTATGTCATGTATTTTTAAATATATTTGTAAATACACATTTGAAATGATGTAGCTGCAGTTTAGTGAATTCAAATATATTATTGAATAACACACTACAATTAAAAATATTATAATATTATACTTTACATGTACTTTAGTATGTTAGTCAACACATCAAAATAAGTGAACATTTTTAAAGATTATTAAAACATAATGATTTAAAATGTACTTCATAGCAAAACTTAATGTTAACTTAGTTACATTATTACAAAGTGCACTTTTAAAAATGTAAGAAACAGTCTTTCTTTTAAGTACACTTAAATGGCCCTTTAATTCATCATTACTATATTATACGCAAGTGTAATTTAAAAATATATATATATATAATCTTAAGATTTGAAGAACACTACAAGTGCACATTCTTTTTTGATGATCTAGGTTGGCAATCTTCTATGATGAGCATGTGTTGAATTTCAGCTTATTTATTTATTTATTTATTTTTTCAGCTGCCATGAAGTAAAAAATATATACAGTGCCTTGCAGAAGTATTCAAACCCCTTCATTTTTTTTATGTTTTGTTATGTTGCAGCCTTACGTTAAACCGCTTTAAATTACTTTTTTTCCCACAACAATCTACACACCACACACCATAATGACAAAGCAAATAACAGGTTTTTAACATCTTTGCAAACTTATTATACATAAAAAAACATAAATGATTCCATTGCATAAGTATTCAAATCCTTATCTGGGACAGCTGAAATTTAGCTCAGGAGCATTCATATTGCTTGTAGATGTTACTACACTTTGAGTGAAAATAACCTGTGTCAAATTCAATTGAATGGGTATGATTTGGAACGGCACACACATCTTAATAAAAGGTTTAACAGCTGAAAATGCATATCAGAGCAAAAACCAAGCCCTGAGGTCAAAAGAACTGCCTGTAGAGCTCAGAAACAGGTTTGCGTCAAGCCGCATATCTGGGGAAGAGTTCAGAAAAAATTCTGCTGCAGTGAAGGTTCACAGAAGCATGTAGCCTTCATTATCCATAATGGAAGACGTTTGAAACAACTAGGACTCTTCCTAGAGCTCGCCTCCTGGCCAAACTGAGCAACAGATGGAGAAGGGCCTTGTCTAGACTGGTGACCAAGAACCTGATGGTCACTCTAGTTGAGCTCCATGATCATATATGCAGATGGGAGAACCTACAGAAGGACAAACATCACTGCAACACTCCACTAATCTGGGCTTTATGTCAGTGTGGCCAGACTCTTCTTCTCCTCAGTGAAGACACACAAAAACCCACTTGGAATTTGCAAAAAAGCACCTAAAGGACCCTCAGACTCTGAAAAATGATTCTGAAATGATTCTCTGGTCTGATGAACCTCAATTCTAAGCATCATGTTTGAAGAAAACCAGCTCTGCTCATCACCTGCAGAGTACCATCCCAAAAGTAAAGTGTGCTGGTAGCAGCCTCATGCTGTGGGGCTGTTTTTCAGCAGCAGGGACTGAGGGACTCATCAGAGTAGAAGACAAGCTCAATGCAGCAAAATATAGAGATAGCCTTAATGAAAACCCAGTCCAGAGCATTCAGAACCTCAGACTGGGCAGAAGGCTCTCCTTCCAACAGGACAATGACCCTAAACACACAGCAAGAGTGGCTTATAGACAACTCTGTTAATGTCCTTAAGTGGCCCAGCCACAGCCTGGCCTTGAACCCAGTCAAATATTTCTGGAGAAACCTAAAAATGTGCATCTGCCCCCATCCAACCCGACAGAGCTTGAGAGGTGAAGAGGTGAGGAGAAGAATGGCAGATAATTGCCAAATGCTGATGTCGTGGAATTTCTTATTAATCGAAGTAATACAATAACTGTGAAGTCTGAGAATGAAAAACCAAACAGAGTTTTGTCTTTGTCTTGCTTTAATTCTCTGCAGAGAATGATCTGGTTTACACACAGCTTGAGTCTGTGAGCAAAGAGATAACAGGCAGGCTCACAGCCCAGACTTTATATCATTCAAAAGGATACATTGAAGGACAAATAAAACTTTGCACCAATGTTACTCAGCACACATCACCCCATAGTACATCCCCAGAGTGCATGATACTGCCTGTTAATGTAGATGTGACATAGAAGAACTATGTCCTTGTGGCCTAGCTTTTATTATTTGAACTCAACAGATATATAGAAAAAAGAATATATGTTATGTAATATGTAATTAAATGAGATTAATGCAATCATGCAAAATAGAACAAGATTAAAAATATCAATGTCCTTGAGTGGCCCAGCCACAGCCTGGCCTTGAACCCAATCAAATATTTCTGGAAAAACCTGAAAATGTGCATCTGCCCCCATCCAACCCGACAGAGCTTGAGAGGTGAACAGGTGAGGTGAAGAATGGCAGATAATTGCCAAATGCTGATGAGCAAAGCTGGTCGCATTAAACAAAAAAAGACTTGAGGCTTTAAAGGTGCTTCAGCTAAGTACTGAGTTAAGGGTTTGAATACTTATGCAATTGTCAGTCCTGTCTTCCTGTGTCTTGTGTTTCCCCTCCTCTCGTGCCCATATTTGGTTAGTTCCTGTTCCTGTCCCCGTTTTGGTTTATTAGTTTATTAGTTCCAGGTGTGTGTCATTCATGATCTAGTTTATCCTCATTTAGTCTCCCCTACTTAAGCCCTGTGTTCCCTGTCTCTGGTGTCCGGTCTGATCGTCATTCTGAGTGTGTCCTTCCGTGTCTCCAGCGTTCCCTAAGAGTTTGGCTCAATAAAGTCTGAAGAAGTTCCTCACCTCCTTGTTTCCCTGGCTCCAACATACTGTGACAGCAACATAATTATTTCAGATTTTTTATAAATTTACAAAGTTGTGACAGTTTTGTTTTTGCTTTGCCATTACGGTGTATGGAGTGTAGATTGATGTGGGGGAAAAAAGTAATTTAATGCAGTTTAACATAAAGCTGCAACATAACACGTGAAAAAATGAATACTTCTGCAAGGCACTGTATATTAAAGCCTCATTAAAACAATTAAATTCTTTAAAATAATTATTTTTAGTAGTTTGGTATAATGTTTTAGTATTATTTATTAGGATAAAATCACCAAAACTTTGTTACATTTGTAATATTTTTATAATACGCAATTTGATAATATAATAATAAAATAAAAATGGACAATATTAATGTGTATATGTGTGTTACCTTGAAAAATATGAGACTAGTTATGTTTCAAATTTGATGCCTAAAGTTAGGGTTGTTTTTGTTTTTCTTCAAATCCCTCTCATCTATTTCCCTTGTTAAGCCAGGCTTTGCTAACTGTTTTTCACTATGCTAGACTGGTGAAGCAGCTAATCAGGCTAGCCAAGAGCTTTCTTTTGCTTGACAAAGCTGTCAGAATCCATCATCCAGGAATCCTTAGTAGGGACGGAGGGAGCAAATTCCTACCTAAAGCAAAGACGGGACATCTACGGTGCACCACGGCACTGAACACACTTCAGAAAGGCTGTCATTTGGTTAGAAGAGCAGTGAACTATTCTTTTCATTAGTCACGCTTAAACACAGCTCTGGGCAAACCAGCACACAAACAACTGACCAGCATCATCCAAGAATCCATACAATTGCTTGTTATGTCTTGCTTTGTGTAATAATATTGCTTTACATTAGAACAAGTTGAGTAAAATCCTTTACTTGGCTTTAATATGAATTATTTATCATTCTCAAACGAGATTCCTCCCTCCAGCGAGACACTGCACAGAGGAATTTAAGGAAAACTGAGTTACCTGCAGTCACGAAAGCAGGACCCTGGGAAACTTCTCCACCCAGAAACCCCCATCCGTAACGCTTCGCATGAGGCATGAGCCAACCTGCCCGCCACATCCACATTAGCAGACTCCAGTGAGGAGATCTGCACTAATTACTTAAGCCTGCAAATGTTTTGTTGGCTCAGTTATTCTTCCATACACAAGATGTTTAAATGCTTACCTACAATACTAGGTTAATTCCCACAGAAAGTGCAAACACTTTGACTCTGTGAACATCCAGGGGTGTGTTTCCCTAAAGCATTGTTCTCTATAGTTCTGTCATTACCAACTTAGTTGATTTGGTGTTTCCCGAATCCATAGTTCCAACAAACATTCACAAACAGCATCACAAACTTGTGTGGTTGAAACTACAGCTCTTGGCCTGGTGAGAAGCAGAATTTCTTGTTATTATGACATATGGACATAGTTCACCCAAAACTCAAAACTCAGGCCATCCAAGATGTAGGTGACTTTTTTTTCTTCTATAGGACATTAAAGATAATTTGTCGCTGAAACCGTCATAAAATGCAAGTCAACACCTACTGTACCATCACCTCAGTGAGTCAAAAAGCATATCAAGGAACACAAAATCTGATAGTCTAACCAGTTCAGCAAATCGGACTGAATTGTCTAAAAATACAAGTTACTCAATTAAAATTCACTTTCAGATTCCTGACAGTCACTCCGACTCGAAAAGAGCCAAAATACCAGGAAACCCAGGTCACCCAGGAAACAGTTCGACAGTTCGACCAAAGACCAGCTGCTGATATGCGCATTTGCAAACTGGGAACTTGAATGAACAACACAACTGAAATGTTCTCAGGTCCAGAAACATAGCAATGACATCGATAAAATAGTCCATGTGAAATCAGGGGTTCAACCGTAATTTTACGAAGCTATGAGAATACTTTTTGTGTGCAAAGAAAATAAAATGGCAATGGCAATGGCAATGGCAATTTTATTTATATAGCACTATTTACTACAACCAGAGTTGACCAATGTGCTTTACAATAGAAATAACTAAAAACAGCAATAACAAAAAAGTAATACATCATAACATACAACAAAACATAAAACAAGGATAACAAGTGCTTCAATCAGAATAAAAGGCCTTATCGAACAGATAGGTTTTTAATTTGGACTTAAAAATAGCCACAGATGAAGCCATTCTAATAAAACTGGGCAGATCATTCCAGAGTCTTGGCGCAATTGTAGCAAAAGCACGATCACCCCTGCACTTCCGCCTCGACTTGGAGATAAACAAGAGTCTCTGGTTAGAGGACTGCAGGGATCTGGTTACATTGTGCTCGATCAATAGATCAGAGATATATGAAGGAGCCATACCGTTTAGTGACTTATAGACAATAAGTAAAATTTTAAAATCTACTCTGTAACGCACAGGCAGCCAGTGTAAAGACTGTAAAACCGGAGTAATATGATCCCGTTTATGAGTCCCGGACAGAAGTCTAGCTGCTGCATTCTGAACCAATTGCAATCGGGATAAAGCTGTTTGACTAATCCCAGCATAGAGTGAGTTACAGTAATCTAGTTTAGAAATAATAAAAGCATGAATCACTTTCTCAAAATGTTTAAAAGAAAGAAAAGTCTTAGCTTTAGACAAGAACCGCAACTGAAAAAAGAATGATTTGACCACAGAATTTATCTGCCTATCAAACTTCAAATGTTCATCAAATACCACACCCAAATTTTTCACGTAATGCTTAACACATGAGGATAACCCACCAAGATTTGGTTCAGAAGCAGTCGATGAATCTGAGGGTTTAAAAACAATAATCTCTGTTTTTTCCTCATTAAAATTCAGAAAGTTTAGCGACAACCATGCCTTTACATCTTCCAAACATGCCAGGAGAGCATCTAATCCATCTGAGTTTCGATTTATAGGCAGATAAACTTGTGTATCATCAGTGGAACGACAGCCCATACCTTCTAAAAATGGAACCAAGTGGAAGCATATATAAAGAGAAAAGGATGGGAGCTAAAATGGATCCTTGGGGAACCCCACAGGTTAATGCAGCATTACTAGAAGTAAAATCTCCCATCTTAACCGAAAAAGTTCTATTGGTAAGATAAGATTTAAACCGCTCCAATGCACTGCCTGTAATACCTACACAAGTTCCAATCGATTAATAAGGACAGCATTAATCTGTCCTTATTAAAATAACGACTATTCAACAATTCTTCTCCTCCTCATCCCATTTTCTTTTTCTTTCTTTCTTTCTTTCTTTCTTTCTTTCTTTCTTTCTTTGTTTTTCTTCCTTTTTGGAAGTAATATTTTGGTACTCCCTTGTGAAAAAGAAGAGTTTAATTATATTGATGGAACTGGTAGAAGAGATTTCCTCTTCAATGGATAGTAATGAATATACTGTGGAGGTGTTCCTAGATTTAAAAAAAGTTTTTGACACTATTGATTATGGATTATTAATGATGAAACTGAGAAATATGGTATAAGAGGAAAAGCTTTTGCTTGGATAAAAAGTTACCTCGATGACAGATATCAATTTGTACAAATTAATAATGTTAAATCAGATTTAATGAAAGTTACTTGTGTTGTTCCGCAAGGTTTGGTGCTAGGCCCTAAGTTGTTTGTATTGTACATAAATGATATTTGTAAAGTGTCTAAAGTATTAAAAACGGTTCTGTTTGCTGATGATACTAATTTATATTGTTCTGGGAAAAGTTTGGAACAGCTTCTGAGTACAGTGGAATTCGAACTGTGGGTTTTCAAAAATGGTTTGATGATAACAGACTTTCACTGAATTTAAGTAAAATAAAGTTTATAATATTTAGTAATCAACAAAGTAACAATAAAGTGAAACTAATGATTAATAATGAGGAAATAGAAAGAGTGCATGAAAATACATTTTTGGGTGTTATAATTGATCATAAATTATGTTGGAAATCACATATTAATCATGTAAAAACAAAGATGTCCAAATCCATTGCAATATTAAATAGAATAAAACATATTTTGAATGAAAAAACTTTATATATATTGTATTGTGCGCTCATAGTTCCATACATTACTTATTGTGTGGAGGTGTGGGGTCACACATATAAATCCAATTTCAATATATATGTTACAAAAGAAAGCTATTAGGGTTGTTAAAAGGGTTGATTATTACGAACCAACAAATAAATTGTTTATTAATTTACATGCATTAAAATTGGTAGATTTAGTTGATTTATATACATTACAGTTAATGTACAAAGTTTATAATAATTTACTTCCAAATTGTATTCAGAGGCTGTTCAAAATAAGAGAAAGTCAGTATAATTTAAGAGGATTGTATATGTTTAAAAAAGTAAGAGCAAGAACTAATGCAAAAAGTAGGTGTTTATCTGTCAAAGGGGTAAATCTATGGAATAAATGTGATAAGGAACTAAAAATATGTAATTCACTTTGCCAATTTAAGAAAATGTATAAAATGAGGTGATAAATAATTACATGACTCAGTACCAATAAATTGTGATTGTATTGTTAAAATATTGAAGTAATAGCTGGAATGTGTATTTTTGTTATGTTTGTTTTGAATTATGTTTGTACATTTTGGGAAATGTTTTTGTAATATTGTTTATTTTGTATTATTTAACTTAGTGAAAAGTGTTGCCCATTCAGTTAACTATGTATAAAAGGTAGGCATAATAAGAAAGGCTTCTGCCTACACCTTTTTCGGTAACTATGTATTTTTATTTATTTTGTGAAAAGTTGTCTGTGAGGACCGGAATAAAATTATTATTGAAATTGAAATATATTTGTAGTAGATTGTAGTATATTTCAAATATTAAAATTATATATATATATTAAAAAAACACTTTCAATGACTGTTTCTAAAGACACTGTGTATTTTGATGTGTTGCAAACGTAAAGTATTGGATTATAATTTGAACTGCAGTGTGTCATTATATTTAAAGTTTCTATCATTTAAATAAACTAAATTACATTGTACATGTACAGTCATTTGAAAAAGTTAGGACACCCTATTGAATTCAATGGTTTTCTGTATCAGGACATAAAAATGTATCTGGTCCTTGGCAGGTCTTAAAATTTAGAAAATAACAACATCACATGACATATCACACCGTGTCTTTATTTATTTAACAAACATAAAACAAAGATAGAAAAGCCATGTTTGACAAAGTTAGGACACCCAATGATTCAACTGCCTGTAGATAACATGAAGCAATAATTTTCTGACTTTAACAGTCTCTCTTAACGTTCTGGAGGAAATTTGGCCCACTCTTCTGTACAATGTTGCTCTAGTTTATTGAGGTTTGTGGGCATTTGTTTATGCACAGCTCTTGCCACAGCATCTCAGTGAGGACGAGGTCTGGACTTTGATTGGCTATTGCAACACCTTCTTTTCTTTTTAAGCATTCTGTTGTAGATTTTCTGGTTTGCTTGGGATCATTGTCCTGTTGCATGACCCAATTTTGACCCAACTTTAGTTGTCAGAAGGATGGCACACATTTGACTCTAAAATACTCTGGTATACAGAGGAGTTCATGGTCGACTCAATGACTGTGAGATGCCCAGGTCCTGTGGTTACAAAACAAGCCCAAAATCATCAGCCCTCCACCAGCATGTGTGACTTTTGGTATGAGGTGTTTGTGCTGATGTGCTCTTTAGGTTTTCACCAAACGTGGCATTGTACATTATGGCTAAACATCTCCACTTTGGTCTCGTCTGTTCAAAGGACATTGTTCTAGAAGTCTTATTGTTTGTTCAGATGCAACTTTGCAAACCTAAACTGTGCTGCCATGTTTTTTAGATAGAACAGGCTTTCTTCTGGCAAGCCTTCCAAACATGCCATACTTGTACCATATGTTTCTAATTGTACTGTCATGAACTTCATCGTTTAACATGTTAACTGAGGCCTGCAGAGTCTGCGGTGAAGTTCTTGGGATTGTCTGCCATTTCTCTGAGCGTTACATGGTCTGATCTTGGGGTGGATTTGCTGGGATGTCCACTCCTGGGAGGATTGGTGTCTGTCTTGAATGTTTTCCACTTGTGAATAAACTTCCTCACTGTAGAATGATAGAGTTCAAATGTTTTGGAAATGGCTGTATTACTCTTTCCAGATTGATGGCAGCAAAAATTGCTTCTATAAAATCATTGCTAATGTCTTACCTCCTTGGTATTGTGTTAACACACACCTAAAGGCTCCAGACCAGCAAACTGCAAAATCTTCTGCTTTTATAGAGATGCCCACTCTTGCTGATGATCAGTTAATCAAAGGCATAGTAGTGCCTGAGCGTTACTTACACTCTTATTCTTATGTTATCAGTAAGGGTGTACTAACTTTGTAACACATGACTTTTCCATTTTGGCTTTATTTTTGTTAAATAAATAGTGACACGGTGCAATATGATATGTGTTGTTATTCATCTGAGGTTTTATTTTCCAAAATTTAAGACCTGCCAAGGACCAGATATTTTTTTTATTATGCCCTGATACAGAAAACCGTTGGAATTCAATAGGGTGTCCTAACTTTTTCACATGACTGTTAAATACAACACATACAGGTTTCAATAGAAATGACATTAACACATTTTTTAGTTTATTATAAATCCTTGTCAGTTTATTCAGCAGTGCAGTTTAACCATATTTCAAAGACAACAGAAGTCATTAAATTACACAAAGATGTACTCAAGTCCTACTTAAATGAGTCAAAAATCACTAACTGCATTTAATATCAATTTAAACTATAATGCATTTTCATGTAATTGCAGTTAATCATCTGAAAACACTACATTCAGTTCATAAGTATATTCTTTTAAAGTACATTATTTCTGTAATATGTCATGTAAATATCGTAACATCAACTGCAGTACCATGGTACCACCACAGTATTATCCTGCAAGAGGCGGTTCCCTCAAAACCTCATTTTGCGCTTTAAATTCTGCACGTATTACTCGTAATAGACCAGGAACCTATACAAGATGTTTCTTGTATCATATTAGACATCTACGTTGTTTCTCTTGTTGAAAACAGCCTTGAATGAATAAGCTCATTGTGTCTTTGTTGCAAAACGCCGATGCCCCCCTAAACGTCCCCTAAACAAACTCAAAAGAGTCCAAATTTGCACTCTACAGTACACGAGCCCCGCCACCTTCAAACCTCTCCCTCGGCGCAAAAGACTGATGTATTTATCCTGTTTGGCCATTGAAAAAAAAGAGAAAACTTCTACTTGCAGCCATTTAATGAAAAAGGGAATTAAAATCTTTGGTGTAAAGACCCTATTAGTAGCAGGACTCGTCATTTGCATGACAGTAGCCTTATCCTTCAGCTCATAAGAGAGCGACGCTGTCTCAAATCTCCCAGAGAAAAGGTCTCTTTGGAGGCGCGGAGAGCTAATAAGCAGCGTTGCGCCTCTGAAAGCAGAGGGAAAATGCAAACGAGCTTTCTTCGGGAGGGTAGCGTGGCTGTCTGCGTGAGGACGGAGGCATGACGGCCAGAAAAAGACAAACGCCACGGCAGCTGAGCGATCTGGAGGCATGAGGTTGTTAAGCGTTGACAGCGCGAGTCTCTTACCGACTGACCCATGCTTGTGTACAGAGACGTGGAGATTAAGAGCAAGTTAACTTTTAGTTAACGTTAAACAATCATTAAAGAGTCCAATCCCAGAGTTGGGAGTAAATTAGATTAAATAGGCGTTTTCTTTTGGGGTTTTTTTTGCTAATATAATGCTAAAGTATATATATGTAAGTTTTTTAATATTTTAGAACATTTTTTTTAAGTTTTTAAACATTTTGAGGCTGCATGCATTAGATCAAAAATACAGTGAAAACTGTAATATTGTTAAATATTATTATAATTTAAAATAACTGTTTTATTTGAATATATTGTAAAATGTAATTTATTCAAGATTGTCAAGAAACATTTCTGATTATCTATCTATCTATCTATCTATCTATCTATCTATCTATTAACGTTGAAAGCAGTTTGTGGTATTATTTTTGCTTAATATTTTTTTGTGGAATAACGCTAAATATTATGGTTAATATTAATTTGTATTAATAATAATATTAATATAAATTAATATTTACAATAATAATAAATTACAAAATAATATTTAATTAATATTGTTAATAATTTAACAAATAATACTCATATTTTTACAGGATTCTTTGGAAATAGAAAAACATTTATTTGAAATAAAAATCTTTTGTAACCGTCTAGATGTCTTTACTGTTACTTTTGATCAATTTAATGCATTCTTGCTTAATAAAGGTATTAATTCATGAAGTATATCAAAGGTCTTACTGACCACAAACTTTTAAACATACACAAATAAACAATTGAACAAACAAACAAACAAACAAATAAATAAATAAATAAATAACACTCAACAACTTGAACAGCCTTCTTCATATGAAAATAACTGTGACTCAGTCACTTTGCATATTTATGAATAATATTTGCAAATGTCTTCATCATTTAACTGAACTGCTGACTGATGCAAACTGCTCATACTGTCTAACTACAGCCAAAAGTCATTGTTCCCCTTTTTCCTGAACTAACAGAATCACATTACACATGAAGCAGTTGAGATCTCTATGTAAATGGGCTTTACTGTGGATTTGGCACAGACAGCCATTGATTTGGCTCTTATGGGCTGCTATTATATTGACATTAAAGAGCCAGTGTACCTGTTTGTTTTGCTCCAGGCCAGGTTGTTACAGTAACACCGCAGGTGTCACTAAGCAGCTCTCTTGTCAGAAATGATATCCTGAGCGTTGAGTTTGCTGGTGTTTGTCAGTCGGTTTGCGTCGTGCTTCACTCTCTGCCAGTTCTGAATGAGAAATGCAAATGTGCAGTTGACATTACATGACCTGATTTTTCTGTTATAAGCATTAAGGAATGATGCCACAAACTGTGAAGCTTGATGAGGAGCGAGATATATATATACAGCCCGAATTCTGGAAATGTTGGGACGTTTTTTAAATTTGAATAAAAGGAAAACGAAAAAGAATTTCCAAAGACATGAGCCAATATTTTATTCACAATAGAATATAGCTCATTTCAAATTTGATGCCTGCTACAGGTCTCAAAATAGTTGGGACGGGGGCATGTTTAGCATGGTGTAGCATCTCCTGTTCTTTTCAAAACAGTTTGAAGACGTCTGGGCATCGAGGTTATGAGTTTCTGGAGTTTTGGTGTTGGAATTTGGTCCCATTCTTGCCTGATATAG
>JAFVLL020022337.1:0-12875 GCA_021397915.2 Tor tambroides
AAATTATTGCAATATAAAAGTATATTTAAAAACTTTAATGTTAGGTGGAATTAATCGCGATTAATCACGATTAATTTGAGAAAAATGTGCGATTAATTAGTTAATTTTTTTTAATCGATTGACAGCACTAATATTTACTCATAGTAATATATATATATATATATATATATATATATAAAATGTACAGCTAATAGACAATATATACAGTAGATAATGATTTATGCAACAGATGCTCTTTACTTATATATCTTTAAACATTTGTATGATTTTTTTTTCTTGAGGAAACATCATATTATCCAAGAACTAAAAGATGACAAAGCTGGTTTATATCTCCCCTGCCTCCTGTATACCTGTGAGACTATTCATTTCTATTCAATGTGTCTGGTACCAGAGCAGGTTTGACAAAGCGATGTGTCATGCGGTGCAACAACAGGGCACTGTGAATCAGAACATGAAGTGAACTCAGGGGAAGATAAAGTGTTCCTGAGAATGATACCTTTAATACCCACTCCAGACTTCTTGGCAGGGCTAGAGTGGGTAACAATGCCTGGATGACTGACAATGAGTCTGCTGTAGATCAATCTACCTTTGATCAACATCTTTTACTTTGGCCTACCACTTTAAATCACAGCATGGACAGGAAAAATATTCCCTACTCTCTGTTCTTTTTCTTCTTTTTTTCTTTTTGAGACAGATCAGCCATCCGTGACTTTGGTACCATTTATGAACCATATACATATACTGCATTTTTAAAAATAAAACAGAATTAGATGCATAAATAGGTAACACTTTATTTCAATAGTCCACTTTAGACATTCAACTAACAGTAAGTAACTTTGCAACTACAGGTCAACTAGCAGTCATTAGATTATTAGTAGACTGTCTGCTTAATAACTTCTAACACTTTATTTTGATGGGTCAACAACATACGACATACTGACTATGAGAAACTTTGCAAGTAAATGTCAACTTATTCTACTAACCCTAAACCTACCCTAACAGTCTACTCTGAAAGTTAGTAGACATGTAGTTGCAAATTAATGAGAATTAGCTGACATGTAGCTGACATGTAGTTACGAAGTTACTTATAGTTAGTAGAATGTCTAAAGTGGACTATCAAAATAAAGTGTAACCCATAAATACAACCACAATTTTTAATCTACATAATAATATGGTGTTCCAGTGTTAACCTGTTACCCGCTTATATATTAATGTTAATCATTAATCTCAAATTAATAATGTCAACAAATGCAATTTTTACAAAAAACAAAAAAAACCTCTGTATAGCTATCTTTGTGAGGACATACATTGACGCAATGCAATCTCTAGCTCCTTACGCTAAACCTACCTATTAGAACTAAATACCTCACCCAAATCCTTATCCTAAACCTACCTTGCCTTTCCCCAATTATAACCTGATCCCTAAAACTAAGTCTTGACCCTCAAACAGGCCTTTAAAGGGGTCTCAGAAAGTGAAGACCGGCAAAAATGTCCTCACTTTACAAGATTGTCCTCACTCCAATGGTCTAAGGGTGCTTTCACACCTGTAGATCGATTGCTTTGTTCCGAAACAGGGATTAAAATAATTACAATGTTGCTTTTTATTCTTGGTGTGGTTCGCTTTCACAGTGCAAAGTTTCTAAACGGACCAAAATTGACCGTTCGCAAAGAGCTTGATTGACAGGCGATCAGACCAATCAGAACGCGGATAATATGTGCCGCCGCTGCTATCCGCCATCTTGCCTGACAGCTACGGCCTGTCTCCATAGAAATACATGTTAAAACGGGGTAAAAAAGATCGACTGAATTGAAACTTTTTCAGTATAACTATAAAAATAAAAAATGTGCAGAGGGTTAAGCTGTGCTGTTGTTGGCTGCCATGGTAACAGCAAAGGAATTTCTTTAAAGTACTTGTTTTGCGTACCAGAAAACCTGTCATGTCCAGCGCTGTATGCATTGCTTGCAGCGCTTAAGTTAAAATACTGAGTGTTAAATAATAAAATAATATGTTAAAACGTGTGCTCTTATCATTCTGTGGACAAAATCCCGTGAACTTTGCCCAGATCGGGAGCTGATATGTGCGCTCATCTGTTTTCAATGCAGGTTAACCGCAACGCTTCATGTCATCTTCAGAATCAGAATCAGAATCAGAATGAGCTTTATTTCCAGGTATGTTTACACATACGAGGAATTTGTTTTAGTGACAGAAGCTCCACAGTGCAACAGAATGACAGCGACAAGACAAGACACAGATAATAAAAAGAATAAAAAGAATAATATACAAATATACAAGACAATGTACAAAATAGCAAAAAACAGTATATAATATAGACAATTATGTATGTACAGTTATGATATGTGCAAATTTGAAATGTAAATAAGTATGTGTGTTAAATAAATAATGTATTATAGTGTTGTGTGTTCCGCATTTATTGTCAAGTGTTCATGAGATGGATCGTCCCACTCGTTAAACTATGACAGGTCCTTTACTGCAAAAAGACGGTCACTGCAACACTCTAAAGTGATGAAACTAAGGCGCTATGTACTTTTTTTAAAACCATTTTCATAGGTTTCATGTTATTGTCGGCTCGGAACATGTAAATGCGCATGTCCAGTAGCCGCAGCTATATTCCTTCTAGCCTTAACCACAAATCAGACAGGAGAGTAGATTAACTTCGGTGGACTTACGCCCCGTTCACACCAAGCACGATTACGATAAAGAGAACTATAACGAATTGCGTCCACACCAGCGAACGATATCGTCTGTTTATTTTAAGCGCACGTGCCTCTGCCGCTTTAAATTCTCGAGCACATTATAGCAGGATGGATTCTGATTGGCTGTCAGTGTTTTTATCTTTCGTCAGCTGGAAAAAATCGTTCTGGAAGTGATTCCAACAATATCGTTTCTCTGTGCCTTTATCTTTATAGTTGTGGTGTGGACGCTGCTATTCTTTAATACTGAGAACGATTTTTAGAACTATATCTTTATCGTTATCGTGCTTGGTGTGAACGGGCCTTTACACTTGAAAAATGGTGTGTTATACGGTTGAAATAAAATACTTTCTCATGTTTATTCATGTTCATTTCGTGCTTTAAGTAAATATGAAAAGATGATCGGTTCACGTGAGGCAATACAGTGATCTGTCACGACACATTGAAGAGCCACAAAACGGAATTTATTGTTTGAATTTCTTTAAAAATGACAAAAATTTAAAAGCTGAGGGTCCTGAGACCTTGTTTCAAATCAGAAGTAACCTGCTGTGTCTTCTCTGTCGGTGTGTTGTCAGTTTCCTCTTTGCTCAGCGATGTATTTTTCACTGCGTGAGAACATGTTTGTAGTGTGAGAGCGGCATTGTTTGTCGGTCATGGCAACAGTAACTAAGGGTGGGCGGGTTTTACGAACGGTCAATTGTCAATACAAGTCATGTGCGAGTAAACTGACCTCTCATTGGTCAAAGTTCCACGGTTTATTTTCAGGAATTCCGCTGTCATCCATCAGGATGGAACTACAACAGCTTCGAGGGCTTATTGTTGGGTTTTTTTTGTAGGTGTCGTTATATCAGTTTATTAATTTATAATTTTGAGCAGGAGTCCAGGATTCATCGGGAAAACATTGTTAAAATGCACCTACTACAAAGAGCAATAAGACAGCATTATAAAATGAAAAGGCACACTTTGATTTTGAATGGCGAAGACATGCTCACCCACAGACATCATCTACTGCTTTTCACAGAACTTACGTAATTACTCATTATACACTGTGATATAGCCTGGTCCATTGGATTGTATTGGTTTCTCACTACAACCGAACCGCTCCAGAGTTAGTTTTCAATCGACCCGAGACCATCTCGTTCAGGTAATCTCGGACCGATTGTTTTGGTGCGGATCCGAGCATGATTGCTGCGTTTACATATGCCCAAACGAAACGAGCTAAGGGGGGAAACGCGCCAGGTTCCGAAACAACGGGCCAGGTGTGAAAGCACCCTAAAACAGGGGTGTCCAAACTCAGTTCTGGAGGGTCGGTGTCCTGCAGAGATTAGCTCCAACCCTAATTAAACACACCTGAAGCAGCTAATCAAGGTCTTACTAGGCATACTAGAAGCTTCCATGCAGGTGTGTTGAGGTAAGTTGGAGCTAAACTCTGCAGGACACCGGCCCTCCAGGACCGAGTTTGGACAGCCCTGCCCTAAAACTAAATAAATATATATATATATATATATATATATATATACATACATACATACACACAGAGGGAGAGAGAGAGAGAGAGATTATTGATTTTATTTATTGATTTTATATATTTTAGTAATTCATATTATATACTCATCCTTGTATTTCCAAACCTGTATACCTTTCCTTGTTCAGTGTTTTCTATGCAACTACAGTGCATTAAAATTGCAAAATAGAAAAATAATCAAATGTATGCTTAAAACAAACACAAATAATAAAAAAAAATTGTCAATAGGTTAAATAAATAATACTAATAATAATAAAACATTGTTCTAAATGTGTATCTTGTTATAAAAATTGTAGACATTTTTACTGGACAGAAAGAAAGAAAGAAAGAAAGAAAGAATGAATAGAAATAGTTGAGTGAGAGAAGTCTCTTGAATTTGAAATGTTGCCTAAACAATTCCAGAATTTATTGACTGGTCCCAGGGATGAGGTTCATGGCTCACAGTTCGAGGTTAGGCTGAAGGCAGGTGAGTCGGCAGCGTTGGTGCATTTGAGACTATTGGCTGTGCAAAACACTTTCTGATTAATGAATTTATCTGGTCGGAAAGACAAGGCAAGCGGCTTGGAATATGAGATGAGGACCATGGATCTATCTTCAGTTGCTTAGGTTGCACGGCTCTAGACCTCAGAAATTGAATATGTCGTGCTAGCTGTCCTGTCCCCCCAATACAGACAAATGAATATTAAACTGAGCTGTGCATGCCCCATCCTGACAATCTAGTTTTGAATGTGAGCAACAAATGATAATGGGTGCAGTATGCAAGTCATCAAATCTATCTAGTTAATAAATATTTTGTAAGATTCATTGCAATAAAATTCAATAATAATAATATTATTATTATTGTGATGACAGTGGTGATGATGATTGTTGTTATTATTGTTATTATTATTATTATTATTATTATTATTATGTTCTTTCACTTAGATTGACACCAAAAATTGTTTGGCAAAAAGTATTTGTAGATGTTTTGTCAAGACATAGCATATTTTGTCATTTACATGAATGAATGCCTGTAAACCTTGTGGCTCAATGTAAATTTAATCCATGTTTTGGTGTGAATGATGTCTCATTCTGACCATATTTCAGATTGGAACTTTTATGTGAACTCACAGAACCTGTGGTCCACAAAAATAAAACAGTATTTTTTTCCTTCTTGGACTGATCCATGAAAATCCAATTGTATATGAGCAGCAAATCTTCCTTTTAAAAGTTGCAGCATGCTTGTCTGCCTGACCTTGCAATACACGGTGGATCCATAAAATATGTTTAAGCATTTGTTCTGTATCTGTATAGAGGCATTTGTTTTTTTACTGGTAGGCTTCAAAACAGTTTTAACTCTGCTTGTACCCTCAGAGATGCTCGATCGTACGCAAAAGGTGTCTTTGTTTGCTCGCTGATATAATTCAGACTGAGCTTATCTTGCTTACAACTCGAACCAGGAAAAATTATTGTTAACGCCAGCACTGCAGATGGCCTCCATAAAAAGGACCCCTTTGTCATGCCTTTGTTTGCCATGTTGAGTCGTTGAGCACAACACAGAGACATGGCTGGAAGCATAGCGCTTGAGGGCTTTAATAATTCACACAATGTCATTGTAAAACAGTGTGCACTTGCTACTAAAAAAGAGTGAAGGTCATTTGTTTGGAAAGTCGGCAGCAATAATTAAACAATCGCATTGATTTTATGTCCACCTGCAGGAGATTCAGCGACCCAGAAACACACCTGATTTACAATTACCACATTTAGTTCACTCTACATACACAAATACTAACATGACTTGGCTCATGCAAGTATTTTTTTTTTCTTTTTGAATTACTGGTTTATATAGTATAAAATAGCCAATTAAATGCCATGTTCTGGCTAATTCTGGCTAATTATCATGATCTAGTTAGGTCTGCTGATAGATGCCGTAACTACACTATTCAGCTGCCATTGTGATGAATGTTAACAGATAACTCTTTCCAGCTATTATAGAACTTATTTGTGCACACAATGGTGCTTAATTAACATTGGGTAAAATGTGTATGCACATGGATGCCTATGTCACAATGTCTTGCAATACGTAAAAACAAACAAACAAAAAACTCTTAGAAAAAAATGGATAATCATCTTTATGGCATGATCACCTTAACCTCATTATGCTATGGCTACCAGCAAATGTTTGTTTACTATCATTATTCCAAAAAAAAAAAAAATCCTCTTTTATGTTCAACGGAAGAAAGAAACTAATTCAAGTTCCAAACAGCTTGCGGATAACATGAGGGTGAGTAAATGATGACTTTCATTTTCGAGTGAACTATCCCTTTGTTCTGCCCAAAGAACATTTCTTTGTTCTGTGCAAAGAATTTTACACTTCCTCCTTAAAATTGATTTCAAATCTTGGTGCTGATTTCCAAATATTTTCAGAGCGGTTTTTAAAGCTAATATTAGTAAAACACATGACCACCTATGGATGTAAGATGATAATGATGAAATATGCATGAAATTTCCATCTTGAAGGAAGAAACTCATCATTTATGGTTAGAAATAATCTTCGCTTTATGAACCTCTCAAATAATCATTAATTATTCTATTAAGAGAATGTGAAGTTGAAAATACTGTACAATGACAGCTTGATATTCGTAGCACCATCTGTTTAAGACACAGTTGTCAGAGCTAAGGTCTCGTCTCATTCGCCGAGGAAAGCACTCAGCAGTTTTATGACATCATTAATAGTGTAGTGATCACAGAACTCATGACTGGATCTTACATAAACATATCTTACATATCCAGACAGGCTCTGTCTGCCTCCTAGGACAGACTAATTCAGCCAGAGTAAAGCCACCCAATGTATACTCTGTACATCTCACTATATGTGTAAAAGTGTTATTGAGCAACACTACACAGAAGATTGTAAATAATAATAAAAAAAAAATTTAAAAAAAAATTGCAAATCAATTACAATTCAGTCTAACTATATTTGCTTATTGATTGCGGAACACAATCAACACTGATTTGTAAACTTCTTCAAAAGCAGCCAGAAACCTTGGAGTTATGATTGATGATCAGCTGACTTTCTCAGACCACACTGCTAAAACTGCCCGGTCCTGCAGATTTGCTTTATTCAACATCAAGAAGATCAGGCCCTTTCTTTCGAAACATGCTTCACAAATCCTTGTTCAAGCTCTTGTTCTGTCCAGGCTGGACTATTGCAATGTTCTCTTGACGGGACTTCCAGTGAGTTCTATCAAACCTTTACAATTAATCCAGAACGTAGCAGCAAGATTAATTTTTAATGAGCCAAAAAGAATGCACATCACACCTCTGTTTATCAATTTGCACTGGCTAAGAATAGCTGCTCGCATAAAATTCAAGGCATTAATGTTTGCCAACAAAACCACCACTGGCTCCCCTTTACCTAAATTCATTACTTCAGACTTATGTGCCCTCTAGAAGCTTGAGTTCTGCAAGTAAATGTCACTTTATTGTGCCATCCCAAAGAGGCACAAAATCACTTTCACGGACTTTTAAATTAATTGTTCCCTCCTGGTGGAATGACCTGCCCAACTCAATCAGAGCAGTTGAGTCCTTAGCCATCTTCAAGAATCGGCTAAAACACATCTCTTCCGTCTTTATTTGACCCTCTAACTCTAGCACGTTCTATTCTAATTCTGTTCTTAAAAAAAAATAAAAAAAAACTTGTCCATTTCAAACTTGCACTCTATTCATTTACTGTTTGTTTTCTTTAAAAAAAAAAAAAAAAAAACTAACACTAGCTTTTTGTTTTCTATCTATTTGTTTTCTTTTTATTTATTATACAATTAACAAAAGCAAAAAAGGCCTCTAACACTAGCTTGCTCTATTCTTTTTTTATTCTATCTGTTTTCTTTTTATTTATTATATAATTTAAAAATAAACTTGCTACGTGTACTGCGCTAACCGAGACTTATAGCACTTGCATATCATTGCTCTTTTGTTGATTTGGATTGCTTCCATTGTCCTCATTTGTAAGTTGCTTTGGATAAAAGTGTCTGCTAAATGTAATGTAAATGTTGTAAATAGGCAGTAAGCACTGTGCTTTTACCGCCATGGAGTATTTTACATAAAGAGGTGTCACACATTTTCTGTTTCCTATCAAAAGCTACACTTGATGCTGCATTTCATTAAAGGGATAGTTCACCCAAAAATGAAAATTCTGTCATTAATTACTCACCCTCATGGAACATATTTTTGATTAAATCCAAGAGCTCTCTGACCCTCCCATAGACGGCAAGGGTCCTACCACGATCAAGGACCAGAAACATAGTAAGGACGTCGGTAAAATAGTCCATGTTAAGTGCTTGTTAAGATTATGGGGCTCGTGTCTCGATCTGGCATCCCTTTCTCTCATGCTCTCGCCAGATTGCATCAATCTTGTGCCCACTGCTGAAGTGTGCCCAGGTGCTTCTTCAGAGCGAGCTAAAGACCCAAGTTCTCTTGCTTCCAGCTACGGCTCACATGATGACAAAGCATTTGAGGAACTACTCGAGATGACTCGTGTAGTGTCCAGGCTGAAATTAGAATGAAATTAGATGTTTAAGCCTTTATTTTGGGTAAGTCTCACTACTTATTGTAAAATTAAGAGATTAATGTTCAGACTTTTGCATATTATAACCTGGAACTTGGATGTGGGAAATAATTACATTAGATCCAAAAGATAGTTTTAGCAACATAGCGCAGATGCTACAGAACACAGTTAGCTGACTAGCTGTATAAGATTGTGTGCTACGCTAACATATTACTTCACAGGCATTACTGGCTTGTACTTTTACATCCATAATACTATAAATTTACAGTTTATTGATGGTCTGTCGTTTTACAGTGCTGTAATTTTTAAAGATTTCATATTATTTTAAGGTGAGCTTAAAGGGTACATTACTAGGAAAATCACACAGCTTCAGTGTGACATCAATAAGAAAAAGTATAATTTCATAGATATTGTTAATATATACTACTAATACTTGTTCATATTAAAATATGTATGAACTTAATATATGACCTAGACTATTTATTTAGCACAAATCCTGTCATTTTAATAAATATTACATGAAATTTATTAAAAATTGTTGCTGCTCCAATTAAGCTGTGTGCTCTCTTTAAGCTCTTCCACATTGAACGTCTATGTAAATACTTCATAAACAGACTTTAAATATTAACTGATGGTTGTCGCTTTAAGTTGTTAATAGATTTTCTGTGGATTCTGTCAACTCAAATCTGCAGACTGGCTCTGACCTTTGGTAACTATGGAGTCAATTTAATGCCACATATATATATGCAAAAGAAAGTTTTGCAAAAGAAAAATAAAGTATTGAGCAAAAAAAAAAAAAAAACAAGTTTTGCCAACAGAAATAAAGAATTGCAAAAATTAAGATATAATTCATTGCAAAAATCAATGACAGCTGTAAAAGAAGCTTATGAACTTTGATTCTATTTTATCTCTGCAACGCATATTTTCCATGCTCACACCTACAAATTCATTTGCAACGCTCCATTTATTTTGCGTTTCAGTCAAAAGTTTTCCCTTTTTCCCTTCAGTCCGTTTTCCCTTTGCACTTCACTTTTCTGTGTGTTTCACTTCATGGCACTGTTTTGATGTGGGGGGCGGAGTCAAGAAACTGAGGTGTGTTCAGCGGGCCTGGGTACTGGGCAGGTGCCACGTCATTAGCTGGAGACGCAGATCGCAACAGGTTCGAAAATCAGTATGGCAGAGTGGAGGCCTGCGGGTGGATTCCAGGTATGTAAAGTTGGTTTTCTTTTTATTTCACTAACATTAAAATGTGCGTTGTTTTGTTAACTAAATGCGATTACTATTAACGTTGTTTGCCAAAGTTTAAGAAGTTAGAGATCAGTTTAAGTGGTGGTTTTATTAGGTATAGGCCTACTCATGCGTACAACATAATGTAGACAAAATCAGCCTGTCCTTCACTGGATAATCATTGATGGGGTACATTAGCTTCTTACTAGGGTGACCAGACATCTCGGTGTCCCGTCAATTTTCTAAAAAAAAATGCAATCATTTCCCGGTTTTAGCTGTTTTGCCATTTTCTGCCTTGAAATATTCTTGCCACCCTTCTAGGTATCGTGTATTGCACGGTAAGTTGATAATGTTGTCACTGTAGTTTTGCATAAATCCACTTTCAATTTATGCAAAACTACAATGACAACATTATCAACTTACCATCTGGTCACCCTAGTAACAAGCTAATGTACCCCATCAATGATTATCCAGTGAAGGACAAGCTGATTTTGTCTACATTATGTTGTACGCATGAGTAGGCCTATACCTAATAAAACCACCTCTTAAACTGATCTCTAACTTCTTAAACTTTGGCAAACAACATTAATAGTAATCGCATTTAGTTAACAAAACAACACACATTTTAATGTTAGTGAAATAAAAGGAAACAATCAACTTTACATACCTGGAATCTACCCGCAGACCTCCGCTCTGCCGTGCTGACTTTCGAATCTGTTGCGATCTGCGTATCCAGCTAATGATGTGGCTCCGCAGGGGGGATGAACACGCCCCAGTTTCTTGACTCCGTCTCCGACGTCAAAACAGTGCCATGAAGTGAAACGCACAGAAAATGTGCTTAGATGACACTTCATTATGAATATATAACTGATCGACTTGAATGCCTTGTTGCTTGATTTTAGTGTTCTGTTTTTTTGTGATTGACTTTGTACTTCCAAAAAAATATATTTTTACAATTATTCTTTAAAATTTTTCCTTAAAATAAGCATTTTTAATAAAATATGATGCGAGCTTAATGGGAACAGGACTGTGCTTAAAGGGTACAGAAATATTCCCATTAAGCACAGCCAGACTTTTTGAATTTAATGATGTATATCTTAATTTAAATGCTTTTGTCATTTAAAATAAAATTAAATATTTTTGTGTGAGAGATTAATATTTTATTTTAACATAACTTTTTGTACTGAAACCAATATCTTGTGCACTAAAAATGTCTCAATGTTGATTTTGGTGAGCTTAATAGGTACGTTTACCCAACCTCAGTTTAGTTTTTTTTTATCTCACTCATGGAATAAACCTTATTCCTCTCGAGTCTTTGTGCCCACAACGTCAATTAATTTGACTGTACTGTAGATTAGAAGACTGGCTGATTAGAAGAGCTTGAGCTTTGACATCGGGATGTTATCCTAGCTCATATCCCAAGTCTCTGGGACTCAATGCCAAGAAAAGTGTTCTCTCTCGTGCCCAGAGGACAGCATATTTAGGGGTTGTATGGGATACGATCACAATACGGGCACAGCTGCCTCCTGCACGTCGAATCCATTCTAAACACCCTGAAGAATACCAGGCTAGGCCAGAAAGTTACTGTCCATTACTTTCAGAAGGTTCTAGGTCTCATGGTGGGTGCATCCATGGTAATACCTTCTGTGTTCTTCTGTGTGGTTTAGACCCTGTTTTCTTACCTGGATCCGGAGAAGTCATCATCTCGATTGGCGCATAAATTGCCGCAAAAATTATGGCTGTAGTTTGGGCCCTGAAATATTTCATCCAGCAGCAGTTAAGGGGCTACCATGTCCTAGTGCGGGTAGACAACACTGCGGTAGTCTCTTACATAAATCGCCAAGGAGGACTGCATTTGCGCTGCCTTAACAGGCTAGTGCAGTAGGTTCTGCTTTGTGCACAGGACAAGTTCTTGTCCCTCAGGGCGATTTACATTCTGGGACATATGAATGTGGGATCAGACTTGCTGTCCAGACAGGCTGTGATGCATGGGGAATGGAAACTCCACCCCGAAGTAAAAAGACAAATTTGGGAAAAATTCTACAAAGCAAAGGTTGACCTTTTTGCTTCACAAGAGATAACACAATGTCCTCTCTGACTCCTCCAGCTCCCCTAGGTCTGGATGCAATGGCCCATACGTGTCCTAGACTGTGTTATTACACATTTCCCCTGATTACTCAGCTTCTGGGAGCCCTGGCCAAGGTTCATGAGCAAGGGTCTTGCCTCTTACTGATAGCACCTCATTGGCCAACCAGAATGTGGTTCTCAGACCTAATATCCCTCCTCAACAACTTGCCTGGATGATTCCAATCAGGAGAGATCTCCTACCTCAGACATAGGGGATGGTATTTCATCCTCGGCCTAAGCTCTGAAACCTTCATGTCTGGCCCCTGAAGGAGACCAACTAAGAGATGCTGGGCTTCCAGCCAATGTAGTAAGACTATTCTAAGTGCTAGAGATCCCACCACTAGAAGACGTTATGCCCTCTGATGGCACATTTTCAAAAGCTGGTATATGACACACTGTGCAGACCCAGTTCACTGGCAAGTTGTGTCAGTGCTGGAGTTCCTGCAAGAAAAACTGTTCTCAAGTACATGTCCTGGTACTTTCAGAGTCTATGTGGCCACCATTTCAGCTTGCCACTCTCTGACTGATAGGGTCTCTGTAGGAAAGCACCCTATATTCGCCCTCTTTATTCATGGTGCTAAGCGGTTGAGGCTGCCCGCCCACCAGAGCGACAGTCCGTTTGTGGGTAGTAGTTCAAGTAGTTCCAAACCTGTATGAATGTCTTTGTTCTGCTGAACACAAAGGAAGATATTGTGGGAAACAGAGCAGTTCTGGGGCACCATTGACTTCCATAGTTTT
>JAFVLL020022338.1:0-22095 GCA_021397915.2 Tor tambroides
CTGCTGGAGAGAGAGGGCACGCCCTCATCAGCGCACGTCACACTGATGTTATACTCAGACTCGCGCTCTCGGTCTAAATCACCATCTGTGACTAAACTGAAGAAATTGGCATTTGACGACTTCAAGGTGAAAGGGATGTTCTCATTAATTGAACAATGAACTTTCCCATTTTCTCCTGAATCAAGATCCTGAACATTTATCATTGTAACCACCGTCTCAGACGCGGAATTCTCAGCGATCACGTTTGTTTTGGACATAATATTGATCACTGGCTTATTATCATTGATATCAATTACATCAACTATGATTTTACACGAATCAGTTAGACCACCATGATCACTGGCTTGAACACTTATCTCGTAATTACGAGCTTTTTCAAAGTCTATTATTCCGACCACTGTAACTTGGCCATTATCTTGATTAATGCCAAATAACTGCCTGGCATCATCCTGCCTGTTTGCAATAGAATATTCTATTTTACCATTTATTCCTTCGTCGGGGTCATTTGCGCTCACTGTCGAGACTATAGTGTCCTTTGGCGCATTCTCTGTGACAGTCGCTTTATAAACTGATTGCAAGAAAACAGGAGCATTGTCGTTTACGTCTAAAACCGTAATGTGAATCTCTATACTGCCAGACAACTGAGGATCTCCTCCATCAATGGCTGTGAGCACTAATTTTATATCATGCTGTTTTTCACGATCTAAAGGCTTCTGGAGAACCATTTCGACATTTTTCCCATCTCCTGGTTGATTTTTAAATTTAAGATTAAAATTATCAGTAGGTTTTAGCGTATAGCTTTGTAGGCCGTTGATTCCCACATCGAGATCTATTGCAGGCTCTAACATAAATTTAGATCCTAGAACTGCTGATTCGCTGATTTTAAAAATAATCGTACTCTTTTTAAAACTGGGAGTGTTGTCATTAATGTCTGTTATTTCAACTGTGATGCTAAAAAATTCCATCGGGTTTTCAAGAATAATCTGTAAATGTAGCGCGCAAGGCGTTGTCTGTCCGCACAGCGCCTCTCGGTCTATTCTCTCTTTGATAAGGAGGACTCCTCTTTCTTTATTCAGCTCGATGTATTCAGCGCTGTCTCCTGTATAAATACGCGCTTTACCCGATTTCAGTCTCTTTAAATCTAAACCCAAATCCTGCGCTATGTTCCCGACTAAAGAGCCTTTCGCCATTTCCTCAGGAATGGAGTAACTGACCTGCCCGAGAGCCGAACTGAGAGAGAGAAACCAAATAAACAGCAGTACTTGCCGCGCCATTGTTCTGTCCGACATTTTGCAGAAGACCACGGAATGAAGATTCAAGCAGAAAACAAATAAATCAATCCAAGAAGCTGGAGGAAATGATGTATAAATCCAAAGCGACAAGAACTAACAAAAGTCTGTAATTCCATAAAACGGATTATAAACACAGTATCTCCGTGATTTGTGTTCCCTCTCTCCTCCTCAGACTGTGCTCTCAGCTTCTGTCTCTCTCTAATAATATGGTGATGATGGGGGTGGAACTGCAGCAGATCTGCTCTCTAAACTGACATATTGACCAACAGCGGCACTATGAGTCCAGTCTGATGAACTACAAATATGACCTAATAGACGCAGTTTTTTTTTTCTATACTACGACACGTTTTAGAATTACTCCACATTGTAAAAAACAATTAAAATACAGCCGTTGCGATTGTCACGCAACATACAATTATCTAAAAATGAGTTATGATTGCATTATTTCCTTTAAACAAATTATAAAAGTAACAAACAAACAAACAAATAAATAAAATAAATTGAAAATGACTTGGAATTAGCACAAACTTAGGTGTGTGCGCTTAATGAAATAGTAGATAGAAACTTGAAATATATAAATATGAACGAATATGATACTTTTAAATTCTAAACATATTGAGAGACTGGAAGGACGGAGAATTTCCAGAAGATATGCTCTAACGAACGGAGGTAAGGAAAAAAAATGGTCAGAAGAATCCAAAACTGAAACTTTCAGCACCACGGCCAGTTACTATCACTGAATTTGATTTCTGCTGGTTTTCACAAGCACATATGAAAGATCCTCAAAACAGTCTTCAAAAACGCATTGTGGATTTAAACACTGTAAAATACGGATAAGGCAGATAAATCCACTTAACAGAGTAGAAAGATGATTATTGCAGGTGTTTCTGAAGACCGCAAATGTCTTAAAGTAGCAACACTAGATTCTTCACAACAGATCAAATATTTTTAGTATCATACAACTACTGCTCATACACACCTCAAAAATGACTAATCTATTACTTGATAAATTATATATGGTATTAAAGAAAGTGATTCAAAACACAAATAATTTGGGCAAGTTACACAAAGGAGGTTGAAGTACGCATATATGACCAGGAAAAACTGGAAATGGGACAAATCTTGCATTAAAGCACTACAGCTAAAACCAACGTAACAAATGAAATACAAAAGAAGGAGAAAACCCACACTGGAACCGAAAAACTAACACAAGACTATGAAGCAGAGAAATAAGTCAAACTACAGCAACGATTCCATCATGAAAACAACAGCCTAATTACGTGAGAAGCAATTTACCTGTTGGATTGGAAACATTTAAGATATATGTGTGAACGATTTGAATGCTTTTGCAGTCAAAAAAACAAAACAAAACAAAAACAAAAAAAAAAAGGTTGTAAGCCGCTACACAAACTGTGAATAAAAATTCTCACCTGATCATCAAAGTCTTCACTGATCAGTTTTCCTCTTTGCGCATGCGTGAGTGTCTGTGTTCCGCTGGTGTCCAGACTAATGATGCTCTCACTGCAAGGTCTGCCGTATTTCAGATCACTCTTTCTGGAGTCAGTGGTTCTGCAAACCTCATAATTGTACACGTGCTGTAAAGTTCCTGTGCCCCCTACGTCTGCGTAAAGAGGCGGATAATACGGAATAACTGGAAGATTCGCTCCAGATTTGTAAAACATCCGCTCGCGTCTCCATCTGTAGCATCTGACTGACAGTATGGCGATGATAGACACGATAAAGAGAAACGAAACTACAACCAAAGCCAGAATCAGATAGAAAGTCAGGTTGTCGTTGTAGTCCTTGTCGTGCGGAAAGTCAGTGAACTCCGAGAGCACTTCAGGGAAGCTGTCCGCCACCGCCACGTTAACATTGACTGTAGCTGATCACGAGAGGCTGCCCGTTGTCCTCCACTACAACAGTGATGCTGTTCTACAGCATCTTTATCTGCCACTTGGCGTACAGTTCTTATTTCTCCATTCATAACAGCCTACTTGAACAGCGCTCTGTCTGTGGTTTCTGGTTATATGAGAGCCCAGGCATTCTGTCCAGAGTCCACGCTCAGCAACCACCACTTCGTCACCAGATAACCCATCACAGGAGCAGGCTGCTTCAGCCACTGAAGCGCCTGACTGGACCGGATACAGAACCTGAGGCGCGTTGTCATTCTGGTCCTGAATCCTTATTTTCACGCTCACGTTGCTGCTGAGAGGAGGGGAGCCTCCGTCCTGCGCTTTTACGCGGAACTGGAAATCTTTGATCTGCTCGTAATCGAAAGATCGCACTGCGTGTATGACTCCACTATCAGCACTAACGGACACTAACGAGGAGACGGGCACTCCGTTAACCGACGAGTCCTCCAGTATGTAAGACACACGGGCATTCTGGTTAAAATCTGCGTCTCTGGCTCTGACTGTGAATATGGAAAGACCCGGTGTGTTGTTTTCTTGAACAGAGGCCTCATATGAGCTCTTGTCAAAGACAGGCGCGTTATCATTCACATCTGATATCTGTAAGGAGAGAGTGACGCTGCTGGAGAGAGAGGGCACGCCCTCATCAGCGCACGTCACACTGATGTTATACTCAGACTCGCGCTCTCGGTCTAAATCACTATCTGTGACTAAACTGAAAAACCCATCGGGCGAAGACTGAATGAGGAATGGAACATTTTCATTTAAATGACAATTAAATTTGCCGCTTTCATTCGAGTCTATGTCTTGAATATTTAATATTGCTAAAACAGTGCCAGATTTTGAATCCTCTGATATCTGGCTTGATTTTGAAATAATATTAATAGTGGGATTATTATCGTTTGTGTCAATAACGTCAACAATTATTTTACACGAATCCGTATGACCGCCTTCATCTCGTGCCTGCACATCAATTTGATAATACTTACTTGTTTCATAATCTATGCCCCCGATAAGCTTTACAACACCAGCATCAGGATCTATTTCAAAAATCTCTGCCGCTTTGTCCGCAGTACTTGAAATGGAGAAGGATATTCTACCATTTGAACCTTGGTCAGCATCAGAGGCACTAACTGTAGTTAAAACTGTGCCTTTTGGCGAATTTTCAGCTATGCTAGTTTTGTATACGGATTGTGAACACACAGGGGCGTTATCATTAGCATCTAAAACTGTAATATGTATCTTCATTGTACCGGACATCTGGGGCTCGCCTCCGTCGAATGCTGTTAAAAGTAAAGAGAGATGATCTTTTTTCTCTCGATCTAAAGGCGTTTGGAGAACCATTTCGATGGCTTTATTTCCATCGGGGAGATTCTGAAATTTCAAAACAAAATTATCTGTCGGTTCTAAAGAATAACTCTGCAGACCATTTCGACCGACGTCATGATCAATAGCCCTTTCCAAAAGAAATCTGGCTCCTGATGAAGACAATTCACTAATTTCAAATCTCATCTCAGTCTTACTAAACATTGGTGCATTGTCATTTATATCTGTGACCTCAACTGTAACGCGGTACAACTGCATCGGATTTTCGAGAATAATCTGAAAATGTAGAGCACAAGGCGTTGTCTGTCCGCACAACGCCTCTCGGTCTATTCTCTCTTTGATAAGGAGGACTCCTCTTTCTTTATTCAGCTCGATGTATTCAGCACTGTCTCCTGTATAAATACGCGCTTTACCCGATTTCAGTCTCTTTACATCTAAACCCAAATCCTGCGCTACATTCCCAACTAAAGAGCCTTTCGCCATTTCCTCAGGAATGGAGTAACTGACCTGCCCGAGAGCCGAACTGAGAGAGAGAAACCAAATAAACAGCAGTACTTGCCGCGCCATTGTTCTGTCCGACATTTTGCATTTGACAACGGAAGAGAAGATTAAGGCAGAAAACAAATGAATCCAAAAAGCTGGAGGAAATCATAAAAATATCCAAAGTGAAAAGTGGTGATGAAAGTCTGTAAATCCTAAAAAATTATATTAAATACATTATCTCTGGGATTTGCTTTCTCTTTTCTTCTCGGACTGTGCTCTCAGCTTCTGTCTCTCTAACAATATGGTGATGATGGGGGTGGAACTGCAGCAGATCAGCTCTAAACTGACATATTGACCAACAGCGGCACTATGAGTTCAGTCTGACGAACTACAAAAATGAATATGCGTATGCCTCTTGTAATTATTACTTCAGACGTCTACCCTTCAAATCGCACAAATTAAAAAAAAAAAAAAAAAAAAAAATATATATATATATATATATATATATATATATATATAAATTTCAAGAAGGAAAAAAATATACATTATATAATAATGTATTAAATATATACACTATAAATACATTAGTTAACATACATTTGGACTGCAATAAAATTCTCCTAGAAAAGAAATATGCCGTTGGTTAATTAATCTTTAAATTGTCATGTATGCCTAATAAAAAAAAAAGGATTTTTTTAAGAAAGAGGAAAAAATAAAAACATTTACGAAAACAAATTACAAATTAATGTGTTTAAAATGTAAGACTACTATACTTCTTTAATGGAGAAACACGGACAATCACAAGGATGAATCTAAAAAAAAAATCCACTGACAGTATTTCAGCACCATGGTCAGTGATCTATACATTTTCTACACAACGGTTTTATACAATGGATATATTACTCATATATCGTATGATAACTATCTAAAACGACAAAATGGGGTGTAGTTTCACTTTGTTGAGAATTACCTTACTGGTACCAAAAAAGTGTGTTTACAGCAAAGCACACAAGCAACTGTGGACTTAACAATAGTCCCACAAATAGATTTCATATATGTACACAGACACGAAGACAAAAGGGGGGGGGGGGGGACTGTAACAGATACCAGAATATACAGTAAATCTCACCTGATCATCCAAATCTTGATTGGTTGGTTTTTCTCTCTGCGCATGCGTGAGTGTTTGTGTTCTGCTGCTGTCCAGACTAATGATGCTTTCACTGCAAGGTCTGCTGTATTTCAGATCACTCTTTCTGGAGTCAGTGGTTCTGCAAACCTCATAATTGTACACGTGCTGTAAAGTTCCTGTGCCCCCTACGTCTGCGTAAAGAGGCGGATAATACGGAATAACACAGGAAGGTGTAGCTCTAGTTGTAAACATCCGCTCGCGTCTCCATCTGTAGCATTTGACTGACAGTATGGAGATGATGAACACGATAAAGAGAAACGAAACTACAGCCAAAGCCAAGACCAGATAGAGAATCCAGTTTGTCGTTGTAGTCAACGTAGGTGCTTGGAAAGTCAGTGAACTCAGGAAGCACTTCAGGGAAGCTGTCCGCCACACCGCCACGTGCGTGGCTGTAGCTGATCAGGGAGGCTGCCCGTTGTCCTCCACTACAACAGTGATCTTTGTTTCACAGCAGCTTTATCACTGTCACTTGGTACAGTTACTTATTTCTCCATTCTGGCAAGCCACTTCAAACAGCCACCTGTGGTTTTCTGCAGTTATACTGAGAGCCAGGCGTTCTGTCCAGAGTCACATCAACATGTACACTTTATTCTTAGATAACCCACATCTGCAGAACGAGGCACTATTTCAGCCACCACAGAAGCGCCTGACTGGACCGGATACAGAACCTGAGGCGCGTTGTCATTCTGGTCCTGAATCATTATTTTCACGCTCACGTTGCTGCTGAGAGGAGGATTTCCTCCGTCCTGCGCTTTTACAACGAAACTAAGCTGTTTAATTTGCTCATAATCAAATGAACGAACTGCGTGTATTATACCATTCTCTGAGTTAATGGACACATAAGAGGAAATCGGCGCTCCACCAGTTTGAATATTTTCTAAAAAATACGACACTCTGGAGTTTTGATTCCAGTCTAAATCTCTCGCAGTTACACTACATATGGACAGACCTGGTTCGTTATTTTCAAAAAGGTGTGCTGAATAGCTACTTCGATCGAAAACTGGAGCGTTATCATTGATGTCAGAAACCTTAAGGCGTAGTGTCGTTGAGCTCGAAAGTGCAGGTGAACCTGAATCGCTTGCAGTCACTGTTATATTATATTCTGAGTGAGTTTCACGGTCAAGAAAAGCATCTGTGATCAAATTATAATAGTTAGAGAGGGATGATTTGATGTTAAATGGAAGGTTTTCATTAATAAAGCACGTAACCTGTCCATTTCTCCCAGAATCAAAATCTTTTATATTAACCACTGCAATTGTTGTACCTGGAGGCGCATCCTCTGCTACAGGGCTCGAGAGAGACATGAGGCTGATTATGGGCGCATTATCATTTACATCCACTACTTCAATTACAAGCTTGCTTGTACTAGTCAGTCCTCCTTGGTCTGTCGCTTTAACTCTAATTTCAAAACGTTTGTCTTTCTCAAAATCAATATTTCCTAAAACAGACACCAAGCCGGTGTTTTCATCAATGATAAAAATATCTCTCGAATGTTCTTTCAGATCAGAGAAGGAAAACGTTATGTGTCCGTTTGACCCGCTATCTGCATCTGTAGCATTAACAGTAGTAATGTAAGTGCCCTTCGGTGCATTTTCCATCACAGACGCCCTATAAACTGTCTGGTTAAACTCAGGCGCGTTATCATTCGCATCTAAAACAGAAACATCTATATTAACAGAGCCAGATCTCTGCGGGTTTCCGCCATCTACAGCGATCAGCTTCAGAGACAGATTAGGATGCTCCTCCCGGTCTAAAGCTTTATCAAGAACCATTTCGACATACCTACTTCCGTCGGGATTTGAGTATTGTTTTAAAACGAAATAATTGTTCCTTGTGAGAGCATAATTTTGCAATGAATTCAATTCTACATCAGCATCATATGCACTCTCTAATGCAAAGCGTGAACCAGGAGTCGCAGATTCGCTTATTTCAAAATTAATTTTGCTTTTCTCGAATACAGGAGAATTATCATTTACGTCTATGATTTCAACGGTTACCTGATGCAGTTCAATTGGGTTCTCTAGAATGATCTCGAATCTAAAGCTGCATGGTGTAACATCGCCGCAAAGCTGTTCTCGGTCTATTCTCTCACTCACGACTAGAATCCCTTTGTCTGTTTTAAGCTCTGCGTACCGAGTGCTTTCTCCGGTCACGATACGCGCTCGACCCGTTCGAAGCCTTTTCAAATCGAGCCCCAGATCCTGTGCTACATTACCAATAACCGAGCCTTTACTCATTTCTTCAGGGATGGAGTAGCGGATTTGAGAGATGGCAAAAGGAATGTAGCACGAGATGAAAAATAATACTTGCCACTGCTGTTGAAAGAAAACACGCCATCGAACGCGTCCATTTCCATAAGAATCCTTAACAGCCATACTGATTAACAAGCAAGTTCACCATTAATATTCCAATATGATAGAAGAATATTCCAAGGCACGATTACAAAAACGTTTTGTATTCGCTTGGAAGGAAAAAAAAGAGACAAAGTCACCCTCTCACCAATACGTAACGAATGAAACAGAAGAGCCTGCTGCGTCACAGCGCGGACTGATGGGGTGGTGCCATTACTGTGCACATAACGTATTTTATTGACCAACAGCGGCCCTTAGAGTCCAAAATAAGCATTAACATAACGCATACATTTCAAAATAAAAATAAAAAAATAGAAAAAATCATGTAAATCGACAGCAGCTGTCCACTGAGGAGGTGCTGAAATATATACAAACTCCGCACAGACATGTAAAGACAAATGAGTAAAATGTTGCACAGGTCCTTGTAACATGAAAAACAATGTGGGATGAATTCATGCAAAGTTTCAAAGTATCACATTACCATATTACATTAACTGAGTACACAAACAACAACAACAACATAATAATAATAATAATAATAATAATAATAATAACAATAATAATGATAATATCTTCTCACCTCTACCGGCGAATCCAATTCGTCCAGCATGTTTTTCTCGCTGGGCGCGCGCTGTACTGACAATGTAGAATTAGGATCCACTATCAACACGTTCTGACTTGCAGGTCTGACAAACTTACAGTCACTCCTTCTGGAATCGGTCGTTCTGTAAACCTCATAATTATAGGCGTGCTGCAGAGTTCCTGTGCCAACAGTGTCCGCGTAACGCGGTGGATAATACGGAATAACTGGAAGTTTGGACTTGTAATACAGTCGAGATTGCCTCCATCTGTAGATTTTAACAGATATTATTACGACCAAACATGTTATGAAAAGAAATGAGACTGCAGCCAAGGCCAGGACCAGATAGAAAGTCAGGTTGTCGTTGTAGTCCTTGTCGTGCGGAAAGTCAGTGAACTCCGAGAGCACTTCAGGGAAGCTGTCCGCCACCGCCACGTTAACATTGACTGTAGCTGATCGAGAGGGCTGCCCGTTGTCCTCCACTACAACAGTGAGTCTTTGTTTCACAGCATCTTTATCTGTCACTTGGCGCACAGTTCTTATTTCTCCATTCTGTAAGCCCACTTCAAACAGCGCCCTGTCTGTGGCTTTCTGCAGTTTATATGAGAGCCAGGCATTCTGTCCAGAGTCCACATCAACAGCCACCACTTTAGTCACCAGATAACCCACATCTGCAGAACGAGGCACTATTTCAGCCACCACAGAAGCGCCTGACTGGACCGGATACAGAACCTGAGGCGCGTTGTCATTCTGATCTTGGATGAAAATGTTCACGGTTACGTTGCTACAAAGCGGAGGAGAGCCGCCATCCTGCGCTTTAATTGTTATTTTAATGTTTTTGATCTGTTCATAATCAAAAGAGCGCACTGCGTGTACAACTCCGCTCTCTGCGTTAACAGAAACATACGTTCCTACAGGAGAACCGCCCAAGTCACTTTCTTCTAGAATGTAAGATATACGAGCATTCTGATTTTCGTCCGGATCACGAGCTCTGACTGTAAGAATAGAAACACCAGGTGAATTGTTCTCTAGCAAGTATGAATTATAAAAACTCTCCTGAAAAACTGGGGGATTATCATTAACATCAGTTACTTTCAAATTAAATGTTTTTCTGCTGGTTAGAGGCGGCTTTCCGGAATCAGTGGCTATGATAGTGATGTTATACTCTGACATCTTCTCGCGATCTAAAATAGCATTTGTGACTAAAGAATAATAATTTCTTAAAGTCGATTTTATTGTAAAATCTTCGGATCTTTCGATAAAACAATTGACTTTGCCATTATCATCAGTGTCTGAGTCCTTAACATTTATTATTGCAATTGTGGTATCAGGTGGAGCATTCTCAGATACTGTGCTCGAGAAAGACATTGTATTAATGACAGGCGCATTGTCGTTTACATCAATGACCTCTAATGCAATTTTACTAGAATCAGTCAATCCACCCTGATCCCTAGCCTCGACTGTAAGTTCAAATTTAGTATCTTTTTCATGATCAATTTCTCCAACAACAGAAACAATGCCAGTTTCCCTGTCAATGTTGAATAACTGCGCAGCGGTCCCTTTTTGTTTGTAGAAATTGTACGTTATTCGCCCATTTAAACCAGCGTCTGCATCTGTGGCGTTAACGGTAGTAATGTAAGTGCCCTTTGGTGCATTTTCTATCACAGATGCCCTATAGACTGTCTGGTTAAACAGAGGTGCGTTGTCATTCGCATCTAAAACAGTGATTTCTATATTAACAGAGCCAGACCTCTGTGGGTTTCCGCCATCTACAGCGATCAGCTTCAGAGATAGATGAGGATGCTCCTCCCGGTCTAACGCTTTCTGTAAAACCATTTCCGCGTATTTACTGCCGTCTGGATTTGAGTGTTGCTTTAAAACAAAATTATTATTTGGCGATAAAATGTAATTCTGCAGTGAGTTCAGGCCTACATCATGATCATCTGCGCTTTCCAATAAAAAGCGTGAGCCCAGTGTTGCAGACTCGCTAATTTCAAATTTTAATTCTTTGTTCTGAAAGGACGGCGCGTGATCATTTTCATCCAATATTTCAATAGTAACTGGGTGTAGTTCCATTGGATTTTCTAGAATGATCTCGAAGCTAAAGCTGCATGGCGTAACGTCGCCGCAAAGCTGTTCTCGGTCTATTCTCTCACTCACGACTAGAATCCCTTTGTCTGTTCTAAGCTCTGCGTACTGAGTGCTTTCTCCGGTCACAATACGCGCACGACCCATTCGAAGCCTTTTCAAATCGAGCCCCAGATCCTGTGCTACATTACCAATAATCGAGCCTTTACTCATTTCTTCAGGGATGGAGTAGCGGATTTGAGAGATGGCAAAAGGAATGCAACACGAGATGAAAAATAATACTTGCCACTGCTGTTGAAAGAAAACACGCCATCGAACGCGTCCATTTCCATAAGAATCCTTAACAGCCATACTGATTAACAAGCAAGTTCACCATTAATATTCCAATATGATAGAAGAATATTCCAAGGCACGATTACAAAAACGTTTTGTATTCGTTTGGAAGGAAAAAAAAGAGAGACAAAGTCACCCTCTCACCAATCCGTAACGAATGAAACAGAAGAGCCGCGTCACAGCGCGGACTGATGGGGTGGTGCCATGGTTTACTGTGAGGCAAGCCTACTGCACATAACGTATTTTATTGACCAACAGCGGCCCTTAGAGTCCAAAATAAGCATTAACAGAACGCATACATTTCAAAAGAAAAAAAAAAAATACTAAGAAAAATTCATGTAAATCGACAGCAGCTGTCCACTGCGGAGGTGCTGAAATATATACAAACTCCGCACAGACATGTAAAGAAAAATTAGTAAAATGTTGCACAGGTTCTTGAAACATGAAATACATGGAAAATGTGGGATGAATTCATGCAAAGTTTCAAAGTTCATCACATTACCATATTGCATTAACTGAGTACACAACAACAACAACAATAATAATAATAATAATAATAATAATAATAATAATAATATCTCACCTCTACCGGCGAATCTATTTCATCCAGCATGTTTTTCTCGCTGGGCGCGCGCTGTACTGACAATGTAGAATTAGGATTCACTATCAACACGTTCTGACTTGCAGGTCTGACAAACTTACAGTCACTCCTTCTGGAATCGGTCGTTCTGTAAACCTCATAATTATAGGCGTGCTGCAGAGTTCCTGTGCCAACAGTGTCTGCGTAACGAGGCGGGTAGTACGGAATAACTGGGAGATTTGATTGATAATACAAACAAGACTGCCTCCATCTGTAGATTTTAACAGATATTATGACGACTAAACATGTTATGAAAAGAAATGAGACTGCAGCCAAAGCCAAGACTAGGTAAAAAGTCAGGTTGTCATTGTATTCCTTGTCGTGCGTAAAGTCAGTGAACTCCGAGAGCACTTCAGGGAAGCTGGCCGCAACCGCCACGTTAACACTGACTGTAGCTGATCGAGAAGGCAGCCCGTTGTCCTCCACTACAACAGTGAGTCTTTGTTTCACAGCATCTTTATCTGTCACTTGGCGTACAGTTCTTATTTCTCCATTCTGTAAGCCCACTTCAAACAGCGCCCTGTCTGTGGCTTTCTGCAGTTTATATGAGAGCCAGGCATTCTGTCCAGAGTCCACATCAACAGCCACCACTTTAGTCACCAGATAACCCACATCTGCAGAAGGAGGAACTATTTCAGCCACCACAGAAGCGCCTGACTGGACCGGATACAGAATCTGAGGCGCGTTGTCATTCTGGTCTTGAACGTTAATGAGAACTGTAGCATTTGAACCCAGAGGCGGAGACCCTCCATCTTGCGCTGTCACGTGTATTTTAAACTCTTTCATCTGTTCATAATCAAATGATCGCACCGCGTGGATAATTCCATTGTCTGCGTTAATAGAAATGTATGTTGAGACAGGTGAACCATTTACATCTGTATCTATCAGATAATAGGCGATACGCGCGTTTTGCCCTGCGTCAGGGTCTGTTGCTTGAAGAGTCAGCAGAGAAACGCCGGGAGAATTATTTTCTAATATATACGTTTTATATTCACGTTGACTAAAGGCGGGAGCATTGTCATTGATATCAGTAATATCTAGAGAAATTGTTCTTTTACTGAATAATGTGTGGCTGCCCTCGTCTGAAGCAACTAAGGTTAGGTTAAATCTCGAAACTTGTTCTCGGTCCAGTGGTGCGTCGGTTATTAAAGTGTAGTACTTACGCGGCGATGGTTTAATTGTAAAGGGAGAATTTGGTTCTAAACTTAAGCGGACCTGTCCATTTTTCCCGGAGTCTAAATCCTGGACGCTTATTAAAGCTACAACTGTGCCGGGTGGAGAATCCTCTTGTATTTTACCCGAAAAAGATGTCATTGTTATAACAGGGCTGTTATCATTAACATCTACAACATCTATGACTAGTTTACTGGCACCTGCGAAACCACCTGGGTCTTTTGCTTGAAGGTTAATTTCATAATGTTGAATTGATTCAAAATCTAGATTTCCTATTAGAATAATTTCACCTGTGTGTGCATTGATTTGGAAGAGGTGCGCTGCGTCCTCTCCTATATGAGTAAATGAATATGTTACATTGCAATTGTAACCCTCATCTGCATCAGATGCACTTACTTTAGTTATCAACGTGCCTCTTACCGCATTCTCAGCTACACTTGCTTTATACATCGATTCCGTAAAAACTGGGACATTATCATTAGCATCAAGGACAGTAATATGTATTTTAACGGTTCCAGAGCGCGGCGGGTCTCCACCGTCAATAGCCGTTAATATAAGTGAATGCACGCTCTCTTTCTCTCTGTCCAGCACTGACTGCAACACCATCTCTGCATATTTACTGCCGTCTGAGCGACTGTGCTGCTTCAAAGCAAAATTATCAGTAGGCTTCAGATTGTAGCTCTGAAGAGAATTCAAACCAACATCGGGATCAGTCGCTGTGTCTAACAAGAAAATAGTTCCTATAGGTGTGGACTCGCCTATTTCGAGAATGATTTCTTTCTTATAAAAAACGGGTGCATGATCATTGATGTCTTGAATCCCGATGGTAATCGAGAAAAATTCCAGAGGGTTTTCAAGCAAAATCTCAAGACCGAAACTACACGGAGATTTCTGTCCGCAGAGCTGCTCTCTGTCTATTCTCTCTTTTACCACCAAATGTCCTTTGTTACGGTTCAGCTCGACATATTGTCTACTATCATCAATAACGAGACGCGCACGGCCAGAAACCAACCTTTTTACATCCAAACCTAGATCCTTTGCCACATCTCCGACAAACAATCCTGGTCTCATTTCCTCAGGAATCGAATAACGAATCTGCCCGGTCACTGTGTTCAGCACGAATAAAAGGAAAATGGAGAATCCTGCTTGCCATTTTACACACCGCCTCAATTGGAGTCCTTTGTTATCCTGCATCCTGCAAATGTAGTAATCCAAGCAAAATGCAGTCATACAGGTCCAGTTTTCAAATATTCGTGCATTTAAACAATTATCTTTTGCATTGTTAAGAATATTCCAAACCGAGCCCTTCTAATGTACAAATAACAGCTCGACGTCTTTTCTGTATGCCGTTTGACGCAATGCCTTCTATACTCAGTTCTTTTGCTCACTATCGTCTCCCTGGGCAACAGCACCTCTCACAGTCAATAAGCAGCACAACAGCAGTGCTGGACTGTCCAGCATAAGAGAAGACAGACAGTGAGCTACACTCTCAGAAATAAATGTACAAAAGCTGTCAAAATATACACCTTTGTACGTAAATGGTGCATATTAATACCTGAGGCCCCAGTGAAAGCTTTTATCCCTTTATTTCTGTTTCTGTCGGTTGTCATTGCTGAACAGAAACTCAATAGCGAGCAGTCGGTGCATTAAAAAAAAAAAATTCTTTCATTGTGATGATCATTTATGAGACATGAAGTCAAATTACAATCTAGAATTAGATCAAGTGAATCCAACCAGAGTTTACCTATTACAGTTTATCATCAGCCAATAACACCATTTACTCTATGGTTGGCGAAAACAAGATTTAGCTGCATCTTGTCCTGTACATTATACTAAAACCTCTTATTTCATCAGAAATAATGGAGTGTGTAAGATCAAGCCAGTCAGATGTGATTCTAGTGTCCTACATTTGAAAGGATAAAAGTAAGTGGAGTGTGATCTCCAAAAACTTACCCAGACACAACAACATTGTGCAGACATATCTGATTGTCAAAGCCTTGCAGCAATCACTCAAATAATATACAGTAAGGTTTAGTCTGTCAACATTAGTTCATGCATTATATATATATATATATATATATGCATACACATATACATATATACACACACACAATACTTATATAAATCTAAATTGAAACAAAAAATCTGTAAAAATTGTTGTTTATTGTTAGTTCATGGTATCCAATGCATTAACTAATGTAGTCTTATTAAAGTGTTACCAGAAACAGGGTGTGTTTTATTGTGCCGGTATGTGGTTTTGGATATTGCAATTGATCAACCATGTAGAATGCATAAAACATGCGCAGCACTAAAGCTGCCGCATAGTCATACATACTCAGTGTGATGAGATTGCATTATTCAGACTCTGTGTCCCATGATGCATTTTAATGCTGTAAAAGTGGGCCAGAGCCCAGCCTTAAAGCATAGTGACACACTGCAGCAGGAGAGGAGAGCCAGAGACCTATATAGGGCACCCCCCCCCCCCAACACACACACACTCTTATGCAGTAAGATGATGCAGTGTCTCTGACACAGTTTCAGTGAACCACCACAAGATGGAGCACATCACATACTGTATGATAACATTCAGTTACTAAACTGAACATGACTAAACAGTTCATTAGTAAAATGAAAATTTAAATGACAGAGAGAGAGAGAGAGAGAGAGAGAGAGAGACAGACAGACAGAAAGTGTGCATGGAAGTAAAAAGAGCTTTCTGTGAATTGCCAACTGTATTTTATTTAACAATAGCAGTATATAAAATGTTTCTTACCTAAAAGGAGATTGATTGGTTTCCATTCATTAGGATGGACAGCAGGCCGTGGAGGGAAGAAAAGAGAAAAGAAAATAATTAACAAAACAATTTACATTTCCTGAAGAAAATGTTTTGTTCAAAGCACTTGCACTGTATGCAGTACTAATACTGATGCTTTCCTTGGCAAACACCATTAATTAAAAAAAATAAAAAATAAAAAAAGATAAAAGAGAAATGAGAGAGCGATTAAAAACAAAACACAGACCAAAGTGCACATAAAACAGATATAAAACAGCTTAAACCAGAACTCTCTGACAACTGTGCACAGAACAGTGCACTGAGCAAGACAGAAGTATGTGGGGCATGTGAGGAGACACACATTTCTGCCTCTGTCCTTAAATCCCTTCAGTAGCTTTTCATGAAGTCTTCTCTGCCTTGTGCGCAAATCCACTAGCGTGACAATCAGATTGGATTACAAAGAAAAACTGGATTTTACTATGGTTTTACTATGGATTTTACTATGTTTTAATATTTTGCTGTTCATTTTCTCTCTCCCCCATACACAGAGAACCCTTCTCATGTGTTCAGCAGGGTACAGCAGAAGTAGGCCTGCCTAAAGCAACAACTGAAGCACACATGGGTGAACATTAAACAGCACACAGTCACTGACTGAGAAATGTACAGCATTCTCTGGATACAGGTCTGCAATACAGACTCATCTGTAGCATTTAACTACATGCATATATTTCATATAATTTGCTTTTCAGGGTTATTCATTCATAACTGGCACTCATAACAACTACTGTTAAGCCAAAACCTGCATTCAATTAATAAAACACATTTGCTGGGGTTTTTAAGCATATTACCCATCACCAGATCTGATGCAAATTGAATCCACACTAATGTCACCTGAAAATTCCTAAATGAAGCTCAGAATGACAGTTGGGTGAAATAATTTGAAAATTCTTCCCAATCTCTCTTTTGTAGCCTTATTGTGGTGTAATGTATGCTCATATGTGTCAGTCATTTATGGTCCAGTTAAATGCATGACGTGTTATACACTGCAGATGAGCTAAGTGCACAAATGCACAAACATCTGGCTGCTCAGAGAAAATATTACTGTCCATGTGGACTGTATATTTAATAATGCTAACCCAGTGAAAACCGATAAACAATTTACACGTGACAAGACTAAATCATCCTTATCCTACATAAGAAGCCATAAACTTCTCATTTTTAGGCTCATCTGTAAATATCATGACTATTTCATGGCAAAGTATCTTAGTGGCAAATGTAATTTAAATGTTAAATGAAGCCCCCCCCCCCAAAAAAAAAACCCATAAATAAATAAAATAAATAAAATAAAATAACTGCATTAGACCTTTCATACTAAGCTTAACTCTAATCTAGACTATTTTTAACCTTGGGTTTAGCAAGATTTCATACTAGTAATTTTAAACTTCGCTATAAGAGTTCCTGCTTTAGAGCGAAACTGATGCTAACACGAACCATTAACACCAATGTATTACTAACTGAAAGCAAGTATGACCAATGTAACTCTAGATTAGACTTTAATGTAATCCTTCAAATTTGAAAAATTTTAAGATAAAAGGCCATATTACAATCTTATGCTACCTGGACTGAAAGATAAGCATATGCATAAACACATCCTGACATCACTCTGTTTATTTAAAGAGATAACCTATCTGAGACAACAGAAAAGTCTCCAATTAAAAAACAGATCAGACATACCGGAACACTAGGAAGACTGTTGAATGTTGCACGAAGTGCCCCTTTTGATAAACTAATTTTATAACATAACTCCTTTTCTAGAACTGAAAGTCACTTTACAAAGCACTTAATGCACATAAACAGCACTATTCAAAGTAAATGTTAAAATATCCAAAGTGTCCATATAGACACTGGCTGTAATACAATAACTAAATACTTAGAGGTTAATATCTATTGGGAAAAATTAATCTCTGTGTAAATAATTACATGCATGGTTCATGTTGGTTCAAAGGAAATATTTATTATTTGAATTTTAAGTTTAAAATCACCAGTATCAAACTGCACATACAAGACTGAATCTTACAATAACAGATAAGAAAGGACACAGCATTACACATCAGCTTATGTATAAATCCAAAAATAAAGATCTAGAGTACAGAAAGAGAAATGAAGATGAAATTGTGATTAAATGTGATTCACAGAAATAAAAGAGTGGTCATATGAAAGAATGTAAAGTAAAAAGTCCAAGCAAATTGAAATACTACTGATTTCTAAATATATATATATATATATATATATATATATATATATATATATATATAAAGCAGACCAACATACAATAAAAAATACATTTTCAGAGTTTGTTTACAAATTATCTCATCTTACTTAGTATTTTTGTCTTGTTTCAAGTCAAAATATTTAGAAATTCTTAAATTAAGATGCATTTACTTGGTAAGCAAAACAGCATAAGATATTTAGTCTTTGTGTGGGACTCACTGAGGACATGCATTATAATAATGAACATTTGTCATTTGTTTGATTAAAGGCTTTTCAGTCCAATTTGTTGATAAGGATTTTCTGTATGATTGTCAGGGTCAAACCATCTGGGTTAGAGTTTATGTGGCACTAAGAGCTTTGCACTTATTCTTATTCAGCATGTCCAACTTAAAGTCAGAGCCAAATCTGAAGTCCCCTTTCCATGAGCCTGTGGTTAAGAATGAGTTATATCGATCATCTTTCTGCAGAGTATTGAAGCGGCTCACGTCAGAGTAGCCAGGTGGTCCGTAGGTAGGAGGAAAAACAGGTAAATTTGCAGTTGAGTGGTACATATATCGGTATCTACATAATCTCATATAGACCACGGCAATGATGAGCACAAGGAAAAGACTGGACATGCCTGCCAGAGCCATAATTAAATATAATGTAAGGTCACTGTGCCCATGTGATTTATCCGTGCCACGTGCAACGAGCTCATCGATGATAGGCAAGCCGTCTTCTATCATAATATTGACAGTTGCAGTTGCAGACAAAGATTCAAGTCCATTATCACTCACAGAGACTATCAAAGCTTGTTTGACTTCTTCATCTTCCGCAAACAGCCTTAGTGTCCTAATTTCTCCACAGTGCAGTCCAATGGAGAACAAATTAGGCTGTGTAGCTTTTACAATTCGATAGGACAGCCATGCATTGTGCCCTGCGTCTGCATCAATCGCAACCACTTTGGTGACCAGATAACCTGCAGGAGCAGCTCGAGGCACAATGTCATGTGCAAGGTACCCATCAAACTGAACTGGGTAAAGAACAACTGGAGCATTGTCGTTCTGATCTGCAATAAAAATCTGGACAGTGCATGTGCTAGTGAACGATGGCCTGCCTTCATCACGTGCCATAACTTGAACATGGAAGTGAGTGGATGTTTCGTAATCAAAGGGGTGCAAAGTAAATATCTCACCAGTTTCTGGGTTGATGGAAATATGAGAGGCTGCATCTTCTGAAAGGGAATACAATATTCTAGCGTTCTGGCCTTCATCTGCATCATCAGCTCTGACCTTAATAATCAGGGTTCCCCGAGGCTGATTCTCTACAAATTTGATGCTGTAGTCACTGTGTCTGAAAATAGGAGGATTATCATTAACGTCTGTGACTGTTATGGCTACAGTTTTACTGCTGAATAAAGGAGGTGTGCCAGCATCCACAGCAGTCACGATTATGTTATAGCGAGGATACTTCTCCCGGTCTAAAACTCCATTAATCACAAGCATGAAGTAATTCTTTACTTCTGACACAAGTTTAAATGGCACATCATCAGATATCTCACATGTGACCCGTCCACTGGTGCCAGTATCAAGGTCATAGACATGCAGCAAAGCCACCATGGTTCCAGGTGAAGCATCTTCTGGCACAGTAGCTGTTGATTTAATGGCAATAACAGGTGCATTGTCATTCACATCTATCACATCTATTATGATTATACAGTGAGATGACTGTCCGCCCCCATCTTTGGCTTGTACATCCAGCTCGTGAGAACTGGCCTCCTCATAATCCAAAGCACCCATGACCTTTACCTCACCTGTCACGTGGTCAACCTCCACAACCCCCCTCGTCTTATCAGGCACGTGACTGAAAGAGTAACTAATTTCCTCATAAATCCCACTGTCTATATCTGTTGCATTTAATTTAACCAACACAGTGCCTCGAGCTGAATTTTCCTGTGCACTGACTTTGTACACACTTTGACCAAACACAGGAACGTTATCATTGGCGTCCAACACGTGAATGTGAATTGACGCTGTTCCAGAACGAAAAGGTCGGCCACCATCCACTCCACTTAGAGTCAGAAAGTGATCAGCTTGGTTTTCTCGATCCAAAGGCTTTTTAAGGACCAATTCAGGATATGCATTTCTGTCCACCTGGGTATTCATCTCCAAAGCAAAATATTCATTCTCACTGAGCTGATAATGCTGAACTGAATTAGCTCCTATGTCAGGATCGTGAGCACTTTCAAGTGGAAAACGCCTCCCCAGGACCGTTGACTCCAGTAGCTCCAGCTCAATCTGACCATTATCAAACGCCGGACTGTTATCGTTGATGTCCTGGATGTCTAAGAGGAGACTGTACACTTTGAGCGGATTTTCCAGGAGCAGCTGGAATTGCAGGACGCACGGCGCAGTCTGCGCACAAAGCTCTTCACGGTCCATCCTCTCACTCACCAACAGAGAGCCTGTTTCTGTGCTCAGCTCGCAAAACTGTCGGCTCCCCTCAGCAACAACTCGAGCGTTGCGCCTCATGAGCTCAGTCACAACTATTCCCAAATCTCTCGCCACATTGCCGAGGACAGAGCCTCGCTGCATCTCCTCTGGAACTGAATAACGCACTTCAGAGGAATCGCACATGCCAATGAAGCAGAAACAAACCTGTAGCCAGAAATTGGCCCAAACACATCTTGACAAACAAATCATGTTGTGAAATATTAATGGCTATATTTAAATGAAAACGAATAAAAATAATGACGATCAAATCACATTCTGAACAGATCCTCAAATAGCTGAGGCAGACACTGCACTCCGATGACTGCTTCTGTTGGGTTAGACTTTTATTTTCATCTCTCCCTTCTTCTGCATGCCTACAGCATTCCCCTCCCCATCTATCCTCATCCCTCCCCTCCTCTGCTCGCTGTGTAACACTGATTATACTGAATCAGGGCACACAGCACAGATGAGATCACTTGCTAAGCTGTGTGTAACATAAGAGCATCACCCAGAGACCAAAAGAAAGAGTTACAGACACAGCATCCACAAACTTGTGTTACCATGAACAATCAAAACACCACTGGATTTATTTATTTATTTTTTTCAAATGAAGAACATATGAATACAAATAGTAGTGATAAACTAATATAAAATAAAATAAAATAGATTTCAGTATTTTATATGCTATGTTTTATTTCAGGTGCCTGAGGAGTACTGAATATTAAGAACAAACTTTTTTTTTTCTGATTCCCTTCTGAAAATTTATGTAACTAGTTACTATTTAGAATTTCATATAACTTCTAGGTCAAATGGACTCAGTACATTATTACCTCACAACTATGTAGGATGAACAGTTATAAGCCAATTTGTAACCTTAACACAATAATAATAATAATACTTCTTAATAATAATAATAATAATAATAATAATAATTAATAGGAATGGTTATGATTTGTAATTAATAAAATTAGAGGAAAATGCTTTTCCAAAATTTAAAATGCCATTGAACAAATACACTGCTCAAAAAAATTAAAGGAACACTTTGAAAACACATCAGATCTCAATGGGGAAAAACATCATGCTGGATATCTATACTGATATGGACTGGGAAATGTGTTATGAATGAAAGGATGCCACATCGTTTGATGGAAATTAAAATTATCAACCTACAGAGGGCTGAATTCAAAGACACCCCGAAAATCAAAGTTAGTCCAT
>JAFVLL020022339.1:0-25198 GCA_021397915.2 Tor tambroides
TCTCTATGATAATTAAGCTCTTTGTAGAGAAAGGAGTATAGTTTTAGACAATTTGGAGTGGAAGCTGGGTCGAGGCAGACTACAGTTTCTTACAATGGCCTTATGTTTTTGAACTAATGTGGTTCAAACGATGGATATGCGACTGTGTTCGGGAAGGAGTTGTGATTAGCTAGTTCATTTCCAAAACAATGCATTGTACTATGGTGGTTAATCAGCCAGTTAAGTCGTTGTTTGGGAAACGCACACCAGAACACCTAAGCAAAAACTTAGCAATATGGTATAAACCAACTAGAGCGCCTTAGCAACTGTGACACAAAGGCTGCATATACATTATATGGTTCAAGTGACCCAGTTCCATTTTTTCCTCTCATGTGGCAGAGATCAGATCAGATGACCCATGAACACATAAACAGGAAAAAGTACATGGATACATGCATGTAGCACATGTAGCACATGCATTTGCTTCTGGCGTGTAAACGGACAGGTTGGATATTCCCCTGTTAATGCGAGTCATATATAACTGAAAAAGCGATGGTGCTGAATGGCGTCAACTCAGGTGGATGCTTTTCCGGGCAGTGTTGCCAAGTCTGCGCTTTTCGCGCAAAATTTGGCTACTTTTATACTGTTGCTGCAGGTTGTTTTTTAGGTTGCGGGTTAAAGTGACCTCCCCTGGAATGAGATTTTGATGGGATGGACCCATGACAGAGGGGAAAACCATGGAATAGATGTGATTGGGCTAGTTTTGATTAGCCATTGGACTGTTTCATTGACCTGGCAGCCCTGTTTTTTGGTCAGTATGTCTACCTTGGGTTGTTTTACCAAGTGTACAGTGTAAATGCAGATATCAAACATGGGCCACTTTTAAATGAAGATGTAATCTGATCATCAAAAAAAAAAAAAATGTGGTCAACAAATCGGAATTGGGCATCAATGTGGCCAAAGTGACACTGTAACTGTTCTATATTTTCCAATATAAGATGATGCAACTTTAAGTAACTGAGTGTTTCCATTTGTTGAATTAAAAAATAAGCCAATATTTCGGTGAGTAAAATAGGAGAATTGGTTTAGAAAAAACATCTGCAAGATGTTGCAAGTTACCCTAAACTTACAAACAGTAATGGTAACAAATGAGTAGATTTTGAGCACAGTGAGCAGAAAGCAGTGAAACATCAAGGGAAATAGACAAGAGGCAGCTTGGGATTGGTTTGGACTTAGTGAACTTTTAAAATATGCGGGGGTTAATTTTCACAGGAAAACGTCATCTGCCATCTGTTACTTCTCTTCTCTGGAATTCATTTGCTCTCTTTGTGCCCCTGTCTTTGCTCACACATAGATGTAGGCTACTCACTATCTCTCTCTGTCTGAGCGCCACATTCGACGGCATCGCGCTGCAAGGATCAACATTGTGTCATCACATCAACTCCAGTCCAATTATTCAATAGCAGAGGCGTTTCATGCCTCACTTCACAAGTGATCACCTAATGAGTAACCAGTCTGTCATTTCTCATTCTTAAATACCCAGGTTCGGGTATTTCTTTTCAATATTTTCCTGCAGCTGTGTGGATTAATAGTCCAAGCTAAAGTCATGTGATTGGGAGCTGTTGGTACTTCAGGGCCCATCACAGCTGGTTTAGAAATATTAACTCTGTAAACCCTGACATATGAAATAATAGTCTGAAAAAAATATTATTGTTTTATTTATTAATGGAGCAGTTTATTGATCCTTTACACAAAATTTTAAAGTTATAGCAGTATAACAGACAATCTTTGAAAGTTGTTATTTAAGTTTTCTGATCAAAGCTCTGTAGTTTTTATTGTGGGGCAAAACATATAATGCAATGATAATTGATAGATGAACATTCCTCAAAAGTCTGATGATACGTACATTTTAACATGATTTTTCTAAAAATGATGTACAGATAATCAAGTAAACCTAAGTTGCTTCAGTCCAGTAAGTATTCATCTTGAAATATTACTAACAAAATCAAATGTGTTCGTACATTTACTTTAAAGTAATTCATTCATTAGAGATTTTACTGTATAAAAAAACATGTTCCAAAATTTTACTAAAAGGCCTTTTGCTTTCTAAAAAAGCATAAAGTATCAATCAGACAACAGAAGCCATATTAGATTGTGCACAACAGGTTTTTAAGCAAAGTTTTAATCAAGCTGATAAGGCAGAGGCCTTAGAAATTTACCTATCAAATGTGGTATGGTAGGCTATATAGGGTTAATTTTGTTCTTTCCTGTCTGAAGTGGGCATCACTAAAGAGCTCTCCTCCTCACAGAGCTCATGCATTCACGTCAGGCCTGTAGCCTCTGGCTGTTCTCTGGCCAACAGACGCAAAGCTTTCACCCACCATACACAAGTACTTTATAAGATAAGCTTTATCTCTTCCCCCATAGCCTCGAGACATGAAAACAGTTTGAGTAAGAAAAAGAATCCATTTTTCCTTTTTTTACAGTCCAACTTTTTCCTATATCATATCAAATTAAAAGCATTTTTTTCAGATAGTTAAAGTCACCATGCATGAATATCACTATGCATAAATGAAATCACTATATCCACTGATCAAGTCCTGATGGAAAAAAATCAAGTCCTGTCCTATTTGTTTTTTTTTTTTCATTCGAGAAACCGTTTCCCACAGATATACGGCACAAAAAGAAAAAGACAACTTCCATTTCATGCACTTCAACATGTATTTCTCAAATATTGGTAAGGTAGGAAAAATTACTATGAGGCAGAAAGAAAAATGCGAACAAATGTAGTTTGTAATAGCCAAAACATGTATTGTGGGTGTTTCCGTTGTATAGGACTGTATGGTTTGTTGAACCGCTTATTTTAATGTGGTTGATTTGTTAACTATCTGCTCTTTCCCAAATGCAGTCAGAATAAAGGTCTGGTTTGTTTTCTAAAGCACCGACCTTTCCGAAAACCACAGCGCCTTGTCACCTTATACAGTGTGTTTTCCCCCTCTGCATCATTTCATGGTTTCTTACGGCTCTGATGCTCTTTGTGAAAGTACCAAAGCATTTTACAGGGGTCATTTCATGAGGAATCAACTTTTGCAAAAAATTCCAAACAGAATAATATCTCACATTTTTGTAAATCAATTTTTAGAGCTGTTTTATAGGTAGAACCACTAAGAACCATTGAGAATATATTTGGGGCCTGTTGTTTGTTGTGGTTTGAATCTGGCACCCTTTTGCTGTTTGGTTTGTTTGTTTACAGCAGCGGTGCTTGTCACCTTGGCCTTATTGATCTGTATGCAGTTCATAATATCTTATGCTTGTTTGCTGTCGACAAAATGATGAGCGTTTAGTTTTTCATTGGCTTCATTGCCGTTGGCTCCTCCTCACTTGAACTCGGGCCTTTTGTGCTGACAGTCCCATGACTGAAACAAATCATGTGTGAGGCACTGGCAGAGAATTAACAAGGCAGATGAACCATGACGAAGTCTTTTCATTCATCAGAGCTGATTGCTTTTCTACCCTCTGCCCGCCTCTGCGTGTGGCACTGCCTCTGCATTCATGCTTAGGATATTAGAGAGAACATGGAAGGACTTCCCATGAATCATTATGAGAGGATCACGCATACGATCACCTTTCTAATCACCTTTTATATAAGGATTTGTCTAAGTGAAATAATACTGGGCTTAATATGGTTAACATTCTGAGTTAGATATGCTTCTGTAATGCATATAAACAAAATATTTTATGGTTGACATCGGGTGTGTTTGATAAATGATAATAAATTGTTCAATAATGGTATTGTACAATAATATATTGTTTTACTAAATTGGTTTCGGGTAATGCCAAAGTTTTTCAATGTAGAATTTTGAGTGATCCCGAATTTCCATATTTCTAAAATTTTCAGTATGTTTTTACTCTAAAAAATTAGCAAAATGGAAATTTTGCAAGACATTTTTTTCCCGTATTACTTGAACCATTTTACTTCTTGAAATTAGGCTCAAATTTTATTTAAAAAAAAAAAAAAATTATACTACAAATTTTAAGTCCATACATGGTTTAGGAGTGGTTCCATAAAAAGTAGCTTTTTCAGCTTTTTTTGATTTTCATTTACATATAGTGTCACTATTAATTTGTATTTTTTTCCCCATTGGTAAATTAAAAGCATTGTTGCATAACTTTTATTTATTGGTACGGTTGGGATTAAATTACGGTTGGGATTGTAACGAATTGCACCACAAGTAGGGCTGAAAACATACCAAATTTCTTAATGGCTGCATAAGCACTTCAAATATGCATTAAATTTTGAATAATTTAGTGATCTGTCATTAATTATTCTTGCATACTTGTCACACTGTATGAGATGTTAGTCTCACCATATTATAATAATGTATTATCCTAGTATTATTGTATTAAATATAATCTCAACTCACAAATCTCAACTCTCAGTGTCATTAAGCATAAAAACATCTTGTTTGGGTCTTTTGGACTTAATTATATTGAAGGTAGAGCGGAAGCTTAAAAGCATCCTCATAATATTATATATTACACAACACATGCCAGTCAATCTCAACTAATGCCAGTGTTTTTCTTAAAGGTCATGATGAATAAAAAGTGTAAGAATCTATTATTTCATCCAGGAAAAGTTTTTTTTTTTTTTTAAGTGAGAGTTAAAAGCTGAAAAATATTTTAATAATTAAATAACTTGGATATCCACACATAAAGATTTGAACATCTGCCTTGGTGTTTGCTTCTCAGCCGTTATGTAACATTCCCCTAAGAGTTTGTAGTGTTTACACACTATCGTTTACTAGTTTTATTCCAATTCTCAACTGAATCTTATATTTAAATATTTTACACATATTATAAAGAAGTCGAGTGGAAAGAGAACAAGAACCTACATGGGATTATCACCTAGATTGTCATGGAAAATGACAGATCAGAAACATTAATAAAGAACAAGAAAATCCATAATTTAGCAACATACATATTGTAGCATGTTGTCATATTATGATTGTGATGTTGTCTCTGGTTCCTTGTACAGTAGCTTGAAACTGACAGTGTTTAAACCAGCCCAGCAGCCACTAGTGTTTGTGTTGGTTCATTCCACACATTCCTGGCCTTATCCCTGTAGTGATCCCAGACTGCTGAAATCACCGGGTTTGATTTGTTGCTTGTCCTTTAAATTCCACAACTAAAGAATCCATTAACTCTTCAAACACACGGCGTCCCTAAAGATTGGTGACAAATAAACACGTTCTTACCCTCCGCTTAAACCTGAACACATTCCTCAGGGAAATATCCCTCAGAGACAAGTCTGTTCTTGTTGCATTAAGGCTGTATTGTTCGTTGTCTGAGGCAGATCAGTTAAATATCTTAAACTGTCTCTGATATGGAAGCTGAAACTCTTTAAATTAGTCAGTTTTTACTGTGTGGGCGAGCAGAGGAGAGGAAAACACCTGTGACATTCATGTGTGCGCACACCGCCTTCAGTCTCAGTTGTTTCAGCATGCTGTGTCTAATGTGTGTGACAGCAAACAGAACTTCTCATAACCAAAATTACACACAGTCAATCTGTAGAATCTGTGACCAGGAAAGGGAGTTAACATCTCCGCAACAATGGACAGAATGCAACGGAATTGAACAGAGGGGTTTCAGTACACTTTTAAAGGAATTGTCCACCAAAATGAAACTTTGGTGAAAATGTACTCACTCTCAGGCCATCCAAGATGTAGGTGAATTTGTTTCTTCATCTGAACTGATTTGGAGAAATGTAGCATTTCATCACTTGTTCACCAATGGATCCTCTGCAGTGAATGGGTGCCGTCAGAATGAGAGTCCAAACAACTGATTAAAAACATGAAAATATTTCACAAGTAATCCACACCACTCCAGTCCATCAATTAAATGTTGCTTCCGGCTAATTTACGAGTCAATAATATTGCTTTCTTCAGTGATAAAGTTGACTCGTCTGAATCAGGAGAGAAATATGCACAGCTCAAGCACCGTTTATAAGCAAAAACTGTCCAAAACAATTCTAATCAAATATGTTGGTGGATTTTGATGTGAGAGGACAACAGGGATTGACTTTTTTGCTGGAGGAAGCAATATTATGGAATATGTATGTATTATGGACTCATATTTTGGCCTAGATGCGACAGTTTAAAGTTAAAACATCTATGATGGAGATGTTATTTACAAACATGCAGCTTTCAAGATATTAGTTGATGGATTGGAGTCATATGATTACTTATGCATTATTGTGATGTTTTTATTAGCTGTTTGAACTCTCATTCTGACGGCACCCATTCACTGCAGAGTATCCAATGGTGAGCAAATGATGAAATCCTAAATTCCTCCAAATCTGTTACGATGAAGAAACAAACTCATCTACATCTTGGATGGCCTGAGGGTGGATAAATTTCTGCAAATTTTAATTTTTGGGTGGACTTTGGGTCGACATGGTGTTGGAAAACATTTAAAAAGCAACTTGCGTATGGCTAAAGAAATCAATGTCAAATATATATATTTTTTTAATATACTGATTTATTGTTTGTACATTTTACCAAAGATTTAAACATGAAATCAAATACTTTTATATGTATATTTATTTATTATTTTAAAAGTGATTTTTATTATTGTTTTGTGATAATTAACTACAATATAAATATTACTTTATTTTACAATTAATAAATTGATAATTTATTCCTTAATTTTATTTGTAAGCAACACTCCTTGTCCTCCATAATGGACTTCAAGAAGTGCCCTTAATGGTGTTGTCTATGAGTAATAAGTGAAGATTACTCACCCTCCTTATGTAAGTGATTAATTGCACTGTTTTATCTTTTGTGTAGCTTTATGCCAGTATATACAGGCTACTAAATACAGAGATGTTGGCAGAGGAAATTTGGCGTGTGCAGACGCAGGTAACCCCCCATCCCCCACTATGCTCTCCACTCCTGCAGTCAATGCTCCTGTTTGTATCACAATCAACCACAGCTCGGCCTGTGCCCGCTAACCTTAACCTTTCCACGCACCTCTTTCACAGCACCGCTGTTTGCTCATGTATGAGATGGCTGCGTGGTCGGGTAGCGTGGGATCACCTGTCTTCCTGCCCTTTCCTCCCTCAACTCCTTTTCCTCTTCCTCTCTCAGCAGCAGCAACTTATTAGCACTCCAAGCTGTTTGTCAGTCACTGCTTGGTGATCTTTCGCCAAGGTTTGCTTGGTGGGCTGTAACTCCTTCACTTGGAATGATTTTCGAGGCACGTCTTTTCTACGCGTTGCAACACTTTTCTGCTTCAACTGTTCTAGCACTTTTGGCTTTGACTGGGTTTGATTTCTGTTTTCTTATGTTTTTCGCAACTTTCTAAACAAATGTCTTCTTCTAGAAGTTGTTGTATGTATTTAATATTAAGATATACACCAGTATATCACTTTTTTTGTGATGTGATTTTCTTGAATTGCCATGAAGGTTTGAGGATGATTGCCAGATAAGAGCTTTCTGAGCGTTTTCTTTTCTCTTTCTCTTTCTGTCCAAATCTCAGGTGAGAATTTTGAGCAGAGTCCACTGCGGAGAACTTTTAAATCTAAAGTTCTAGCGCACTATCCCGACAATGTGGAGTGGAACCCTTTTGACCAGGATGCTGTGGGCATGGTGAGTGACACACATAGAGGTCTACCAATATAGGCTTTTCAAAAGCTAATTCTAATTTTTAGAAAGCAGGGTGGCCACCAGCAAATAAAATGAAAATTTGCGATAGTTTTGCAATTTAATAACAGCTTTGATGCAAAACAACTTTTCAACTACCTTATTGTACATGTCAGGGACTATATGGGACTGAAAATATGGTACTCATTTTCTGAATGAAATTGAATAACTGTCAACCAATCTTTGGATTGAATGTTTAAAAAAAAAAAGGTAACTTGCAGAAAGAGTCATCAAATTAATCAGTGAATGCACAAGTTGTCGATTCCACTCCAACCTTTAAAGCAACAGTTCACCCAAAAATGAAAATTACCCCATGATTTACTCACTGTCAAGTCATCTTAGGTGTGTATGACTTTCTGCTTTCAGATGAATACAATCGTAGTTATATTTAAAAATGTCCTGGCTTGTCGGCGCCGATAGCCTCGTGGTTAGTGTGCCGACATATAGTGCAGATGTGATCACGACCCGAGTTCGATTCCCATCTTGAGGTCTTTTGCTTATCCTACTCCCCTCTCTCTTCCCAATGCTTTCCTGTCATCTCTCTACTGTCCTGTCTATTAAAGGCATAAAAGCCTGAAAAAAAAAAAAATGTCCTGGCTCTTCCAGTCTTTATAATGGCAGTGAATGGGTGTTGAGGTTTTGAAGTCCAATAAAGTGCATCCATCCATCATAAAAAGTTCTCCACACGGCTCCAGAGGGTTAATTCTGAAGCGAGTCGATGCTTTTGTGTAAGAAAAATATCAGTAATAACCCCCCAGAGCCGTGTGTTGTAACAAAATAACCCCCGGAGCCATGTGGAGTACTTTTTATGATGGATGGATACACTTTATTGGACTTCAAAATCTCAGCACCCATTCACTGCCACTATAAAGCTGGGAAGAGCCAGGACATTTTTAAATGTAATTCTGAGTGCATTCGTCTGAAAGAGGAAAGTCTTATACGCCTTGGATGGCTTGAGGGTGAGTAAATCATGGGGTAATTTTCATTTTTAGGTGAACTGTCCCTTTAAGGCCCAGGTATGCTTCATATTCTGTGTTCCACTTCGTCTCACACACAGTTAAGCGTGCAAGCCTTTCAAAATATAAATTTTTGACCATGAGCATGGATAGATGTGGTTAGTGGCTTGTATTTTTTCAAGCACTCATATTAGAAGCTCTGTTTTTTGTGCAAGGACAACAGCAGACTGTGCTACTGATGAAAATTACATCACGCAGATATCCGCAAGCCAGCTCTTAGAGTAGACTGACAATTCCTTATTCCTCAAAATTGCAAAAATGTGATTATTTTTGGGATCCACACCAGTCCCTCCAGTATCTTTACCCTGTTATAAAGCAGGAAGGCACTGGAGGTGGTGTTGTGGGTCATGCCTAACAACGCCCTTTTGCCAGTCTATATTTAGAATATAGCACAGCCTCCTGCAATGTATCGCTTAAATATATCATATATGATATATTTAACTGTTTAACTATTTCCTTGTCAGCATTTCTAAAAAAAAAAGTTACCAGCCACCACCTGCATTTTTTATCATTTTCAAAAAAATTTCACGGTCCCTAAAATATGTCATTGTTTAAAAATATCTGAACATGCGACACATCAAATGAAAGAACAGAACGTGCTTTTTAACAAAACAAACCGTTGTCTTCTAGCATCATGCATTTTTATCAATACTTGAATGTAAGCAAGTTTCATGAAAAGAGCAACATTTTGAGCAAAAAGCTAAGAAAATGGATTTGTTGTAAAACACTTCATCTGGATTGGATTCAGAATGATGATCAAAACAGATGGAGTAGATCACTTCCATCAACACCCCCAAGCTTGCACGGTCCGATACCACTTCCTGACTCAACATTTCATTCAGTAACGTTGGGCAGTTTTGATTTATATGCTGTTTAATGTTTGATGATCATATTATTTTGCATATGCATCTACTTACATATGCGATCCCTCTTTTTGCTGCTTCTTCACTGTGTTTTGAGCCGGCTATTCAGTACTATTTCAGAAGATGTGTAATAGCGCCTCCTACCATATAACAGTGAAAACGCAAAAAGCCGGAAAATTCTGTCAATGCAGAGAAAGAGTTAACGATAGCATTTGAAATGTAATAAATATAATAAAATACACTGTTGTCAATGTTTGAAATCAGAAAATATTGCACTCTCCAGATGTCTGTTAATTGTCCAAACAAGTCACTTAATATGCATAGGCGTTATATAGCAGTGGTTCCCAAACATGTTCCTAAAGGCCTCCCAATTTTGCATGTTTCCTTTGTCTGACACACCCATTTCAGGTATTGGAGTCTCTACTAAATGCGCAGTCTTGGGGAGCCTCCAGGAGCATAGTTGAGAACCACTTCTATATTGGTCTATCAAATGAGATACGGAGTGGCTCAAATTAAGGGAACTTGTTGAAGATCTTTTTAATATATTTGTAGAGCCTCAGATGTTTTTTGTTGTTGCTTCCCCCACAGCTCTGTATGCCAAAGGGCTTGTCCTTCCGCACCCAGACAGACATCCGCGAGCCCCAGTTCCACTCTTTCATTATCACGAGAGAGGACGGCTCCCGAACCTATGGCTTTGCCCTCACCTTCTTCGAGGAAGTGACCAGCAAACAGATCTGCAGTGCCATGCAGACGCTCTACCACATGCACAATGCAGAACAGTACGACATCTTGCACACTCCCCCCACACCTCGCAGTCCAGAAGACACCCGCCCCACCCCTCAACAACTGCATGCTGCTCCCTCCTTGTCTCGGCTGCAGCGTTTCAACTCCTACGACATCAGCCGAGACACACTCTATGTGTCCAAGTGCATCTGCTTGATCACACCCATGGCCTTCGCCCAGGCCTGCAGAAGGGTTCTGGAACAGCTGCACCAGGCCGTCACCTCGCCTCAGCCTCCGCCACTGCCGCTGGAGAGCTACGTCTACAACGTCCTCTACGAGGTCCCGCTGCCGCCGGCCGGGCGTTCCTTGAAGTTCTCGGGCGTATACGGGCCTGTGGTGTGTCAGAGACCCAGCACGGCTGAGCTGCCCCTCTTTGACTTCCCCCTGCAGGAGGTGTTTGAGCTGCTAGGCGTGGAGAATGTGCTACAGCTCTTCACCTGCGCACTACTGGAGATCCAGATCCTTCTGTACTCGCAACGTGAGTAACTACAGTATCACTCATACTTTTGTTCATCTAGTGCCTGCTTATTATTAATCTCAGCGTCAGACAAATTCCACACAAAAATGGCAAGGGGTTTATCAAAACTGCAAGCTCTAATCTGATTGTCTGGTTTTATGCAATTTCTAGAAGGGAAGGTGTCTGCAGGAAACCTGTGTTGCCAGACTCTTCCTATGAGTTCTTGTAAGGAGAAATTGGATTTGACAATGTTACCAAGATTTGTGGCGCCTTTTGAAGATGCCCAACAGTGCTTTGGGTTTAGACACTTAGTAGCTCACATGTAAACGCCAGATAGCAAATGTTGGAGGCCTTATATGTCAGTCAGATGGTCCCTTACTGTTTAAACAGGTCAGAAGTGTAAAGTATACCAGACTATTGATGAAATTCAAAAGTCTCACTACATGAGATTAGCTTATTAATTAAAACTTTAGTTTTGTCGGTGGCGCTGACATAGAGCGGCGTTGGTAATAAACGCCAAAAAAAAAAAAACTTGTGTTTTGACTCACAAATACTATTGTTGTGGGTATTTGTTTACAAAACCTAGTAAGCTGCCTACATAGACAGCATTTTAAGGCATGCTGATGTGTCTGTTCTAAACAGTTAAATTATTCCTCTACTAAATTGAAGATTTTTTTTAACAGTGTGTTATGTATTTTTATGCTAATTGGAGTATCATGTTAGCTTAGCTTAGTGTTAATGTGCTAATGTAAACATGCTAGCATCAAATGTCGATGGAATACTTATACATAGGGTTGTAGAGGAGAGGAAATGTTTTGGTACATTTAGTAAACTTTCTAGAATTTAAAACTTTCCAAGATTTTTTTGGAAAGTTTCAGGAACTTTACCATCCCTTTGCAACCCTACATAGAGTACATGACTACTTTTGAATGATTGTCATTGGAGAAAAAATCAGTTTGTAATGGTGTAGTTACAGTATGTACCAGCAGTGGCTGACTGTTGATGCTAACTAACCAAACCTTGACCCTCTGCATACCACCGACTAACAATTCTGGTCTATGGCTGTAATGTAAGTTAAAGGCTATGGCTGTTTTATTCAGTATGCCCTATACCAGTTTGCTGTTTAAATAGGACATATAGGCCTAATAGAAAATCTCATCAAGGTTCTATAAATTGTTAACGACTTGGCTGTAATTTGCTCAAAGTCATAAATCATTGTTCTTAATCGTCCAAAGTGAGTAAACGCAGAGACTTTAATTTAGTAAACGCTCTTTGACATAAATTAGTATTGGTCTTTGCTGCCAACGTACACCAGTTTTTTCACATTAAAGCTGATTTAAATCTGATGGCCTTAACCTAACCTAACAGAGTTCTGAATGAATGCCATGCAAACATTGATTTTAGCTCTGTTTCTTGATTTTTGGCTTGTTCTGTTTAGTACAGGCTGGTTTTAGACAATAAACGGGCGGATATATATTGCAGTGTACTGCGACATGCTCTTTCTCTCTTTTCACACTCTCTCTCTCCATCTCAGTGTCCGTGTGAGCTCATCATAGCGCTTTGTTCTCTCTCATTCTTGTCAAACTCACAGCCCACCCTTTTCTCAGAAACACCTGGTAGTTTGCAAATTAAACTCAAAGCTTTCTATGGAGTATTTAAGCGAATAAGTTGAAAGTTAAAATTGTATCAGTTGAGTCTTTTGTGTTTGTCATTGTCACATGCTCGAAGTTTTCGTAAAAATTTCACAGAATGTCTCACAATATGTCAAAAAATCATTATTACATTTATGAAAATGTCACTTACATGTACTTTCTTTGACTCACATGCTAAACGCAATATAATTGGCAGGTGTTTCCTGCTGGAAATCCTCAGCAGGCCATTTTAGATTGAATTTAAAGCAGCATGGGAAGATTGTTTTGCGATTCAGTGGCAGATGTGCTGATTGGATCAATTACACCAACAAGGAAGAGCAAATTACAGGAGGCAACTACAAAGCGACGGGGGCTGGGTGGATGCATTGCTGAGGTGTTGCTTAGCAACCGTCCTCCGGATAAGGAGGATGGTGGTGATGCAGCATAAATATGATTGGCTGGAAATGACATCATCCCTTTCTGTATCCAGAAGGCTCGTGCTTGTAGTGTAATGTTTGTGGACAGTGAGAGTCCAGGATGAAAAGGGCTTGATGTCATTAGATTGAGCGTCTGCACACACACAGCAGGATGTTAGTGCTAAAAAACAAGATAGTCTACGTTGCTCTATAAATAACAGGTGCAATTGTAGCATATATAAATACCCTGGCCCTTTCCCAGGTACGTGAATCCTTGAGACGGGCATCTGCTGCTAGATCAATGGATGTTTGCCAGTTACTGCTCATTTCCCTATATAGACTTCGCCCACAGTTGCAGGACAGTCAATTAGCTTTACGTCATCTGTTTCTTACTTGAATTAATATATTATTATAACATAATATTAATTCATATTAAATAATATTCAATTGTTTAAAATATTTACATTTATGAAAACACATTTTCTTTAGGTAAAATAAAGTAAACATTACATTAAATTAAATTATTAATATAAAAATGATTAATGCAGTTTTTTTGAGGTTTCCTCTGACTCATGCTGATTTTCATTATGATGAATCTGTGACTAAAAAACTGAGGTAGGATTTACTTGGAAAAAAAAGCTATGAAAGAGTTTTCATTTTGAAATTGCTGAATAATGTCACATAATTACAAAGAAATGGTAGCACATTGAATTAAACATGAAATTTTGAAAGACTGTGGAAGTATTTTTTATTTTTTTTGTAAGACGTACTCCATTAATCTTTTTATTTACAAATTCGACAAATCATTGTTTAGAACACTTTCTACTTCAAAATTTCATATGTAATTCTAAGTGTTTCTTGATGATTCTGTGAAATTATTTGTGACATTTACTAGCAATTTCTGAGTGAAAATTGTTTCCTTGAAGCTTTTTTCCAAGTAAATTCTGAGGACGTGAGGACTGTGTGTGTGTGTGTGTGTGTGTGAATAGGCCTGTTGTTGTTACTCAGGGTGCTTAGAGGCTGGTTTAGTATTCTTGTCTCTCTGACAGTCGTGACACCCTATGGGACTACAGGGTGGAGACCATAACAAAAAATTTCCCCTTTTGTCTGGGTTTTTGTGTGTATGAGAAAAATGGAGTAAAGAAAGACTTCGATCTTCATTAAGAGCAGTTGTGCAGTTAAATGGTTATTTCACCCAAAGAATAAAATTCTGTCATCATTTGACGTTCATGTCAATTCAAACCTGTATGACTTCCTTTCTTCTGTGAAACTTAGAAGATATGTTGGCAACTAAACAATTGCAGTTCCCATTGACTTGCATTGTATGGACTAAAAAAAAACATAACAATGGAAGTTAATGGGAACCGGAACTGTTTGGTCACCAACATTCCTCAAAATATCTTCTGTTATGTTTCACAGAAAATGAAAGTGGACTATCTCTTTAAATCTGATATGTGTGTGTGTGTGTGTGTATTAAATCTGATATATGTATATCATTTAAAAAAGACTGGTTGACAGTTGTTTATATTTTCATTCAGAAAAATGTCCTATATTTCAAAAATGTGAAGTAAGATTTAAAACAGATCTTGCCATTTTTATATGTAATATACAACGTTGGTTCAGTGAACAGACTGTGGGTGGGCTGTCGGCGCATCGCCTAATGCTGACATTATCCTAAATGTAACACTAATAAGCTGTAATTTTCAAAAATCTGTTTCTGTTGTGGCCTCAGGTATGATTATTCTGTCCTTGCAGATGGATAATCTACATCACTCTGTAAATTAGCTCTGTGTAGAGTAACCCTGCTCAGAGAGTGACGTGTCTTAATGTGTCTCTCTCCAGATTACCAGCGGCTGATGACGGTAGCAGAGAGCATCACAGCCTTAATGTTCCCTTTCCAATGGCAGCATGTGTACGTGCCTATCCTGCCCGCTTCGCTGCTCCACTTCCTGGACGCTCCTGTGCCGTACCTCATGGGTCTGCACTCCAACGGCCAGGATGACCGCACCAAGCTGGAACTTCCCCAAGAGGTGCGTGACACACACTCGCTCCCAGAGAACCAACTCATCCTGCAGTTCAGTTCAGGATGAATTCATGTTCAGGGAGGATGTCATGTGATTTTTATTAAAGAATTAGAGCTGCAGCCTTATAGGTAGTGATCATCATAGTCTGTTTGGCCTCGCACGCATCTCAGTTAAAGAAAAGACTCATGCTTAAATCTCAACAGCACCCGGCCGTAAGATGTTTGTGGTAATTAGGTAATTCTACCCAATTAAAAGATTTTTAAAATGTTTTTGATAGTCTCTTATGCTTACCAAGACTGCATTTATTTGATGAAAAATACAGTAATATTGTGAAATATTATTACAATCCTAAATAACTGTTTACTATATTTTAAAATTAAATTTATTCATGTGATGACAGCTGAATTTTCAGCAACTTTTACACTAGTTTTTAGAGACATGTGATGCTTCTGAAAACATTCTAATATACTGATTTGGTGAATTATTATTCATATTAATAATGAAAATGGTGTAATATTTATGTTTTTTGTGTATTTTCAGGATTTTTTGATCAAGAAAGCTCAGTCATCAGTTCATAATTTATTTTAGTCATACATACTGTCAAAATAATGTCAGTTGAATAATAGATAGCTATAATACCACAGAAATATGAATGTAACTGTAAACCACATACTGGGGTGTATTTTGAATAATAATATATCCCTTTAAAAACCTTTCTGGTCTTCTTTATCTCCCTCCTGAGATGTGACTGAAACAATATTGGTAAAACCTTTTGTAGGAAAACAATCTCTATGACCTTGCTCACTGATGAGATATGCACTCTTTCCTTGATCTTACCTGAAAAGCAGCAGTAAAAAGTCTGCTTTACATGTGGAGTTCCTTTTGAACTAAATCTTCTATCAAACATTTCTCAGCTACACTGCCACTTTACTTCTTTTAGTGTTTATGAAAGAAATTGGTGGCACCAACCTGCAGGGAAAGCAAGCTTTATAATGTATCACTGCAATATACCATTTTTTTAAAAAATATACTGTGGCAGCATCATGGTACAATGATGAGAACCATATAGAAACCATAGTATGCCAATCTGATAATCATTCAGTACTGTTATATATCAAAGGTATGTCAAAGAATACCATGGTACATGGTAGTGCAATAGTACTATTTGGTACTTTTTTGTTAGTGTGCATTCCTATTTGTACCTGTTTGTAAATGTGTAAAATTGTCAAACCTTGTAATTTTTTTTTTTTATATATGATTATATGAATATATAATTCTCAACTGAGCATCATTGGTTTGTTAGATTGTCCTCTAGTGGACAGAAATGAAAGTCAGTGTTACAACATTGTTCATAATCTCTTACAGAAATTTCTGTTACGTAATCTCATAGATCAATATTTGTAATGAAATAACTCTTGTACCCTTCAGGCCAACCTTTGTTTTGTCGATATTGACAACCACTTTATCGAGCTACCTGAGGACCTGCCTCAGTTCCCCAACAAGCTGGAGTTCATCCAGGAGATCTCGGAGGTTCTGTTGGCGTTTGGCATATCTTCAGAGGCAAACCCACAGTGCAGCGAGGGCCAGGGCAAGCTCAGAGGGTTCCGCTCGGGTGACATGGCCTCTGACAAGCGCAACGGCAACCTGGCCGGCTCACCGCTGAACTCATACTTGCTGAGAGAAAACCAAACCATAGCTCGTCTGCAGGCGCTGGTCAAGAGGACTGGAGTCAGTCTGGAGAAGGTGAGCTTGGGAATGAAGACACAAAGTACGTGTCTGTTTTAAGTAGTAAAACAGTGTTAATTATGGTCCTTTAAAAGTTTATGGTTTTTAAAAGGAATTCTGTGCTTATAGCTAGCAGGCAAGCGAATAAACATTTGCAATGTTTGATTATCACACTGATTGGTATCCACATTAGGACGCGACCTAAAAATTTGTAAAGCACTGTTTATTGCACTGTTGCTTGTGGGAATAGCATGATTAAAGCATAACCAGAATTTTATCCACCTCAAAAAAAAAAAAAATCAGATCTCATAATTATCATTTAAACTACTTCAGACCTCAAGCAATAAGTGCTTTAACAAAAAGCTCTCTGAGAATTAAAAAAACATCCTTAAAATTCCACTAAATTCTGGTTGTATGTTGTATCTCAATTCACATACTTATTCTATACATTAAAAGTATGTCATTTTCTTGTGATAGGAAATATGTAATAAGACAGTATACCAGTACCATCATAAAATTAAGTATTATTATTGTATTACACTAATTCATTCATGTAATTATTGTTTTACATTTATGTATTAATATAAGTTATGCCAACAACTCCCTTGTCACCTACTGGTAGTGTCTGCATCTGAATTCATTAATTCATTATTACCTAACTAATGCAAGGATTGTGGACAATATTAGTTCAAAAGGTAAGTCTTTTATTTTATTGTATTTTTACTATTTTAATATTATTTGGGACCATTCATTTTCTTAACTTGAATAATACTTATGACAGATAGTATCCAAATAAGTGTAAGTGAATGTGTTTCTTTAAATGCATTTTAAAGAATTTCTTTCTTTCTTTCTTTCTTTCTTTCTTTCTTTTAACAAACTAAGCAAAAAGTAATAAAGGAAAAACAAAACCAGTTATAAACTATAGTTTTAACAGAAAATGTATTTGTATGTTATGTTGTAAATTCTCTCAGACAAAGACATTTAGTTCGTCTGGTTTCTCTGGGGATTTGCTGTGAATTCAGTAATTTCCTTTTTGTACTGAACAATGACTTGAGCAGTGATGACAGCTGCTTTGTGGAAAACAGATCTTTTCAGTGTGGGCAATAATTATAATTATTGTGTGGGCAATGAAAAAATGAACAAATGGCTGTTAAGACTGAGCGCGCTCTGTTCTTATTCTCAGAGAGCTTGAGGTCTCTCTCGATGACATTAAGCAGCTTAAGGACACACTCTGTTAAAAGACCATGGATTGACCCCTTACTCTTAATATAGCTCCTAGAGAGAGTTTGTCACAGCCTTAAAGCTGTACTAGTTAAATTCCATCATACTGACTTGATGTTCAATGATTCCCTTATTTAGAATGAGCTGTCAGGCACTTGTTTGCTTTTCTTGCACTCTGTGTATTGCCGCTTGCTCTGTATGGTTATATTCTCTTGGGAACGAGCCTCATTTGCTTCATAAATCAAGGCAGATTTGTAGACTTCCGTTCCCAGCGCTCTCTGCTCTCCATTCAGGGTGTTACCATGGAGAATAGATAACTCAGATCAGCTCCGAAAGCTGTGCGCTGATATTTGCTGCCACATTTTCCCACTCTCTTGTTCCTCCTCTCTATTAACTCCTACCTTTACTCTTAAAGTTGACGTGAAATGGAAAATCACCCTATTTTCTAATTTGCGTGCTGTTGATCTTATTGTGAACAATTAATTCATGCATGATTCATTCTATTAGAAAAAACAACGACAACAAAAAGCTCTTTTTTATCTAAAAATGTCATAACTCTGAAAGACTCCTCTCTGGTGATGTATACTGGGCTTCTCCAATCGTTTAGTCTGCTTAAATCCCGCCCCTTTCTTACAGTTAAGTTTGTATTCAGATCTGCCTCCATCCAATCAGCAACTGATGGACAATTCCAAGTACTGCCCTATTATTCATTTTTTATAATCCGTTTCACTCAAGAAAAGAGCGGTTGCTACTACAGTTTCATTCCAACTTCAACATTTTTCCTGGAAAATGTCAAGAGTGTAATTTAGCATTTGGAAAATGTAGAGTGGTGATTGTGATGTTTTGTTAATTTTTTTTATTTTTTATGCTGAGATTATATTAAGATGACATTCCAAAACAAAGTTTCAAGGATGAAGGACATCATCTACCAGCACTGAAACCTAAATGTGGCATGAATGAACAATATAAAAGTTTGGACCAATACTTGCCATGTGACAGAGACAGAGTTATTAACGTTAACTACACTGTAAAAAAAAATCCGTAAAATTTACGGTAAAAAACTGGCAGCTGTGGTTGCCGAAATTCTACTGTAAAAAATACGGTAACAACATTTTAGGTTTTACGGTTTTAACTTAAATTTACAGTTAAATACCGTAATTTCATTAACTGATATAATTTTAATGTACCAACCTATTGAAGTACTGAAATCTGTTTTGTACCTTTGAAATACACTGATAACCACCAAATGCAGGTGGTGATGAGAAAGTCACATGATGAACCAAAGCCCATCACAAGCAGCTTTTAAATAATAGCATATATAGAAGGTGCACAGTGTCATTCACACAAGCACTAAACACCATCATGGTGAGACTCATTAAACTGAAATATGCTATAAACATTAATTTAACAACATTAGATGTAACATACAACCCTAATAAACATAACTGATAAGAAAAAACTAAGAAGAAACATAGTTATTTCAAAGAAAAAACATCAAATTCAAACAAAATTTGAAATTCTGGGAATTCTGGGAACGTCAGTTTATGGGTTTTCCCTGTAAATTTTACAGGAACTTACCGTTAACCATTTAGCAGGTTTTTACTGTAGCATTTTCACAGTTTATTACCGTTAAAATCACGGTCATTTTTTACAGTGTAAATCTAAAACCATAAAGAAAATGTGTTAGTTGATTAAAAAAAAGTCAAATGAAATAAAATATAAAAAAAACCCCCTTAAACTTCATTTCATTCATGTTGCCAAAACATTTTGTTTAAAGCTGAAGTACTAAATTAACTGAAACTAAATAACATAAAACTAATAAATAAAATAAATAATATATAGACATATTTAAAAATAAAAACTAGTAAAATGACAAAAACACAGGAAAAGTACTAAAACATTAAACATTCAAATTTAATTGAAAATATGACAAATAAAATCTAATTCAAATTATTAACAAAAATGCTAAGCAAACACTGGACTAACTAAAATAGTTCAGAAAAAATGCTGAAAAGTCAGATTAACATGGAGGAGATTCATTGTTTGCCACTTTATTTTATTGTGCTCTGCTTTAACAGAATTACAGAGAGGTGTCGTTTGCTGTGGGGATGTAGTCCCAATAATTATTTAGTATTTTTAATCTGAATAAATTTGTTACATTTCAGTTTTGCCTGAAATGAATAAATACTCTACTACAGACTTGATTTCTGGTTTGATACATCACATAGACAGTTTTTATCAAAACAGTTAAGTATCACTTTTAAATATTTTGGTTTAACCTGATTAATATTCATGAGCTACACTTCTGCCTTGTCATGTCATCACAACCGGCAGTTCCTCTGGTTCTTGTGCCACTGACCCCACCATCACTTTTTAATACAACGTGACACTTTTTTTTTGTCCTTCATCTCTGTGCCTGTTTATAAGTGCATTCTTCTTTTGGTTTGTTTGACAGTTGGATGTGAAGGAGGATATGAGCACTAATAAGGATTCAAAAGTGCAGTGTGATGAAGAGGAGATGAAAATGCATCAGCTGAACATTCGGGTGCGAGAGGTCTTCGCCAACCGCTTCACGCAGATGTTCTCTGACTATGAGGTGTTTGTCATTCAACCCAGCCAAGACAAAGAGTCCTGGTTCAGCAACCGAGACCAGATGCAGAACTTTGACAAGGTGATGCTTCGCTATCCATTTATTAACTTCCCTGCAAGAAAAACTAAGTCATGTTGGTTTATTGCCAGTTCAATTTGGTCAACCAGTTCTAACCAGCTTGAAGACCAACTATGTTACAACCAGCTCTGACCAAGAAGTTTTAAGAGTTAAATTGATTAGCCATTCTTTTCAATTATTAAAATGTACTCGGAAAAATTAAAACAGTGTTTTGGAAAAATGAAACTTTAGAGTTTAGAGTAACTTCGTAAGACGTTTTGGGATGCTGATACATTTCTGAATTCTGCCCACTGCAGGCCTCCTTCCTGTCAGATCAGCCCGAACCTTACCTGCCGTTCCTCTCCCGCTTCCTGGAGACGCAGATGTTTGCCTCTTTCATCGACAGTAAGATCCTGTGCCATGATGACGAGGACAAAGAGCACACACTGAGAGTGTTTGATTCCCGTGTTGACAAGATCCGCATGCTAAATGTCAGGACACCCACCCTGCGGACCTCCATGTACCAGAAATGCACCAATATTGATGAAGCAGGTGAGACGGCATAAACCTAGTGACTAATCCATTTTAGAAATGGAGCTATTTGGAATACTTGCACGGATGGCATAAAAATACCTTTTTTGCCATACCCATACAGAGTAAATTGAAATTTACCAGCCATAAATATATTTTACTGGCCATTGATCATTTACTCACCCTCAAGTTGTTCCAATCCTTTGTTGAATACAAAAGAAGAAGATATTTTGAATAATGTTGGTAACCAAACCGGTTGCCGGTAGCCATTGACATCCATAGTAGGGGAAAAAATACTATAGAAGTCAATGGCTACCAGCAACTGTTTGGTTACCTACATTCTTCAAAATATCTTCTTAGATTTGTCAGCTTTAAATAAAATAATACACAAATTAATAACCAAGCTTTTTACCATTGCATATTTAGAGCAGCCAATACCTCAACTCTGTTCACCAAGCCAATTTTTAATAGCATTTTGCACTTGGCTGCTGATAAATATGGACGCTTTGTGCATCTTTGTGTAATTTTCAAATGTCATAGTTCAGATGTTTTATGTACATCAAACGTGATATGCACAAATTTGAATGCAACTTATTGATTGCGGCTTTATTTTTATTCATATGTGACCTTTATTTTCAGACATCTTGCTTTTAAAGTGTTACTGGAAAGTTGATCCATGGCGCCTCATTAATAAGAAAATCTATATGTTTTAGCTTAGTAATACATAGACAGTTCACTCCATGCAACGGTCATACTGAATTCCTCTTCCTGCAATGCATTATGGATAGGATTCTTGAATCGCGTGCGTTACATTTAGATGTCTTCCATTAGCTCTGCTGATGAAATGGGACAGTTCAAGCATAGAGAGCCAAATGGAAATGTTATTTATTATTAACGTGAATAATGATTGATTAAAAGATGTCTGTGCAGGGAAACCCTTTTAAAGGCTCTCATTTATCATCATAGAACTCATTAGAAAGTTAGTTTACTGCATTTCATTTATTTCGAAGAATTATTTTTTCATAGGTGGTGTTTGCTAAGATGTAAGCCCCTGAATCTAAGGGCCAGTTTTCCTAAACAGGGCAAATTAGCACGAGAGCGCAGTTCCAAAACAGTGCAACATCTCATTTACATATCGACCAACGCAATATACCAACCGCAGCGCAAATTAGCGTAGTCGCAAATAAAGTAATAAAGAAATAAAGAAGCCACAGTATGTTGAAAAGAACCGGAGGCCAAAAAATTAAGGTTTGCTAGAAGTTTTGATAGAGCTGGTTTTGCATGACTCCTGTTTGAGGGTTCCAAGTCGTCTTTTATTTCCTGAAGCAAATTAAAAATAACATGTCTTGGCAAATGATATGTTCGGACAATGTGTTCTTCTGGAAAAAATCCTCTCCCTTCTACCACGCACTCTCTCATCTCTGTGGTGCCTCTCCTAGCAACAATAATTGCAGCCATTTCAAGCGTAAAATAGTTTAAGACATGCTTTTTTTGAGCGTTAAATAATGGTGCAAATGCCAGTAATCTGACGAGCGCAAACGTTAGTAAAATGCGTTGCGTGATTCATTTGAATACACTCCTCCCATAAATTTTGCGTCTGAAAGGGAAACTCCTACAAATGCGTATTCAATAACGTCAGGCGCAAAAATAACTGTGTCCACGCCTTTTCAGCGCTAATTCGTCACTGCGCGTCTTTAGTAAAACCTGACAGTACAATTTTAACGCCAAAAGACTGTTTGCGCTAATGCTAACTGTTAGTTAAACTGGCCTTAAGTATGATATTTTGGTGCATAACTTGCTGAAATATTGTTAGCCATAAATCTGTAGTTTGCTTTAGTTACTAAAATTTAATTTAATTTTTTATTTAATTATTCAATTTAATTTAAAATTATTTTTTTATTTTAAATTTGTTTTAAAAATATTGTTAAATGTTGAATAATTTTTTTTTTTTAATGTCAAAACACTATTCACAGCTCTCACTGTAGCATCTCTAATGGCTGATAGATTTTGTATTGTGTAAGAGATATTTTGAGCATGGTGTGTGGGTTCACACCAGTGGCTTAACTGTCTCTTTCATTCTACCACATCACTAACTCGCACTCCTCCCACTATGTGGGTTTTGTGTCTCTGTGACAAGGGGATTATTTACTTGATGGCTCTATACGGGGTTTTTGTGATTCATCAGTAATATGTGCGTGACGTGTTCCTCTCTTGCCACTTTAGAAAAGGCCATTGAGATGAGGCTATGTAAGATCGACCACACGGCTCTGCATCCCCACCTGCTGGACATGAAGATCGGTCAGGGCCGCTATGAGCCGGGCTTTTTCCCCCGCTTACAGTCCGATGTTCTCTCCACTGGACCCACCAGCAACAAGTGAGAATAAATCACATGGCTTTTCCTAGATGTGTTGAGACATCAATTAATTAAGTATCTGGTGCACAAAAGCTCTCAGGGCTGTTGATGCTGGCATGACGTGATTAAACTGGACATGTTCCTGGATCAACATCATTTGTTGGTCCTGGAATGGATTTTTTTGATCGTAAGGCTGGATGGATTCAATCCTGTGAGTCTGTGCTTCTAGATTTTAGAACAAGATTTTAATTATTGCTTATATATTTTGAATCCGCAGCAGTGACTGATTTGTTGAAATGATGGTTGCAACTCAAAATGGTTCATCAACAGCTATTTCAGAGCAGAAATATCGAGATATATATCATATATCTTCAGAAGGCTTAAAAGTATTGGTTTAGCTATATTAGCCCAGCTGTAGATCATATTAAGGTTGTTTGAAGACCAGCAAGGATGCTGATCCAAGAAGTTGTCTTGCTTGGGTAAATCAAGCATTGAGACCGGTTCTCATAATCCAAATGCAAACTCTGGCGGTCAGTTGTTTGTGATTTTTGTTTTAATCTAACGGTGTTGTTGTGGTGTGTTAGATGGGCGAAGCGCAGTGCACCAGCACAATGGCGGAGGAAGGACAGACAGAAACAACACGCTGAACATCTCTATCTGGACAATGACCAGAGAGAGGTATGGACAGAATGCAAAATGAAATATAAATTGTGGCTACATGTGAATTTTAATTTTATTTATAGAATTTATTTATGGTTTATATTTATATTATTTATATTTTTTTCCCATTTTTAAAAGAAGTCTCTTATGCTCACCAAGCCTGAATTTACTTGAAGAAAAGCAAAAAGACCCAGAGTAATATTGCACAATATTATTACAATTTAAAATAATTTTCTATTTAAATATATTCTAAATACAATTCATTTCAATGATGGCAAAGCTGAATTTTCAGCAGCCATTACTCCAGTTTTTACTGTCAGAAATCTTTCTAATATGCTGATTTGATGCTCAAGATACATTTCAGTATCACTTTACAATAAGATCCCATAGGTTAATAGTAGGTAATGCATTACCTAATATTAACCAACAATGAGCTAGATATTTGTTACTGTATTTATTAATCTTTATTAAAGTTAGCTGTTGATTGCTAGTTGATGTTAGCTCAGGTCCGTTAAATAATATTAACAGATACAGCTTTTGATTTTAATAATTCATTAGTAAATGGTGAGGAAAAAAAAAAAATATATATATATATATATATATATATATATATATATATATATGTGTGTGTGTGTGTGTGTGTAAGTAAGTCCTTCAGTACTATATTTATGGTGTACAATATTATACAGTACAATATTGTGGTCACAACAATTCCGTATGGGTTATTTCACAGTGTAATATTATTACTATTACCAATACTCTTACTATTATCTATATTTTATAATAATAATAGTAAAGAATGACTATCTGTTTCCCAATTTTTGACTGGTAGTGTACATGTTTGTTAGTTTTGTGCATGTTTTGCTAGTTTCTGAATGTTTTTTTCCTGTTCTTTAGTTTTCTTTATACACTCTGTTGTTTTATTGTCCATTGTCATTATTTTGTAGCTTCTTTCATAGCATGATTAATGTGTTTTTTTTTGTTTTTGTTCGTTAACTTTCTCTTCCTGGATCTCTTTTCTTCACCCCTCTTTTTTCATACTTGTCCGTCTCTCCTCTGTCTTCCTCTCTCTCTCTCACACTCACACACACAAACAAACACACACTCTCAGCATGTGGAGTGTCTGTTTTCTGAGCTTCAGCTTCTGCTGGCTCTGGACTACTACTGGTTCTCGCAGTCCTTCAGGCCCTGT
>JAFVLL020022339.1:25298-58973 GCA_021397915.2 Tor tambroides
AACTCAAGGATCGCTGGAGAAAACACAGAAGCACATGAAGACGGTCTGACTGGACACAGAGGCAGGGAAACACAGGGCTTAAGAACACTGGGACTAAACTAGATAATTAAACACACAGGGCTAGGAACTAATCAACTAATAATGACATAACGAGGAACAGAACAGGAACTCCAAATAAGGGCACGAGAGGAGGGGCGAACACAAGACACAGGAGACAAAGTCTGACACCTACGTGTATGTGACAGTAATCCATTACAAAGTAACTGTAATTAGATAATAAGCATTTTAAAATGTAATATACTCTAAATACAAGTACTTAATTTTTGGAATCTGATTACACAATCCAGATTACATGTAATCAGTTACTAGCCAGCACTGATTACAACATTATAATTGTATTTACTGTCATTCACTTTTGATCAATTTAATGCGAACACTTAACTATTTAACCCTCTAACTATTTAACACGATTGCTGTTATGTCGCTCTTTATATTGAATGATACAATTGTAAAATTGTTTAAGAAACTTTAGTCCAGGTGAAAGGAAAGAGCAGCATGTGTGCGTGAGAGGTCTGCATCTGCCAGTGCTCAAAGTCACCAGCCGCTGACAACACAACAATAAATCTGAAGAGTTTGAGTAAGTGCGGCTCTTTTTAAAAGGATTCCAGCTCCTCCTGTGCGATTCTTAAGACTGGGACTGTGTCCAGAGGAGCTGCACACCTCTGAGACGGGCAGACGAGCGGTCAGTTCACTTCACGCAATATACTTTGAGTTTTCATGTGACATTATGACATGAAAGAACAGACAAACATGTCGACTGTGATTGAGTTACTGTATGTATTTTAAAAAGGACAGTGGTCTTATGATGTTGCCTTTTTTGTGTCTTTATTATTTATTGTTTCTATAATATCTGGAGTGAGATTTAGAGATTCCAGACGTTCAGATTTGAAGACGTCTCCAGTGTGTCAGTGCGGTCAGGGTGTACGGGCTGCTGTGTGAAAGTCTTCATGACTTCATTAAGGAGTCTTACGGGGATGATGTGTGGAAACTGGTCAGAGAGAGAGCCGACGTCAGACTGCACTCCTTCGTAACTCATCAGGTTCGAATATCTTATTACTGTGATTAAAAATGACAATTATCTCTGTGATTAGAGATCTTAGGCTGAACATTGAATACATTTTTCATCCTCGCATACAAGAAACAGACATTTCAGTTATAAAAAGTGTTAATTTATAACTAATTCCTTAAATTATATCTAAAAATAGCAAGCTGAGCAGGATCAATGTAGCACAAATAAACAAATAGTTATTGTTTCAGATAGTTATAAGTACCTTCACTTGAGGAATCAGCCATAATTTATATTTTCCTAAGTCAATTGCATTTTTAAAAAATGTTTTGTATGCATAGTTAAAGTTTAAAACATAACAGTATACTTTAAAAAATATGATCCCTATTGGGTTATGGGTGAAACTGTCCATTAAAATTGTCACATTGATTATAGATTTTAGACTGCAAGACAGTAAGAAACAGGCATTAAAAATATATAAAAGTTCAATTATAACTAATTCTAAGCAAAAAAATGACATCCAAGTTTTCGTTAATTGGAGAAGATCCTCCTTTATGTCCAGTATTTACAAGAAAGTACTATTTCAGTCTTTCTACTTCAAAATGTTCATTTAATTCAGTCTTACTTTTAATCTTACTCAGTCTTACTTTCTGTTTTTCTGTAATTATTAGTGCAATTTTCTAGCAATTTCTGAGCGAAAAGTATTTTAAAGTAAATGCTACACCTTTTTTTCAGTGTATATGTGCTTGTGTGTGTTTGTGTAGGTCTACAGTGAGAGTGTGATTCCTCGTATCGCTAAAGCAGAGAGTGGCGTCACAGGAACCCCCTATAATGAGCTCATGAACTCATGGGGGGTTTATTTCCTGGGATTCGTGGGGAAATACGGATATGACAGAATCCTTAAGGTAAGTTCAGGTTTGTGTGGGTCTGTGGACATTTGCATGATGTGAATTAACTAAGTAGCACATGTTCAACATCTTTGTCCTTGATTTGTGTATTGCATCCTCTGGTCTCTGTTTTGATATAGACACTTTGTTCTGGTGTGTGCATATTTTTCATGTGTTTTTGTCTCTTATACTGTGTGTCAGGTGTTAGGCCGCCATGTGCGTGACTTTGTGAATGGTCTGGATAACCTGCATGAGTACCTGCGCTTCAGTTACCCAAAAGTCCAGCCGCCGACCTTCTTCTGCCAGGAGGAATCGGCTACAGGAGTTACACTGCATTACAGGTGTGTGTATCAGATCAGAAAGCTTTTGTCAATCAAAAACACACTACTTTTCAAAAGTTTGGGGTTGGTAAGATTTTGAAAATGTTTTTGAAAGAGGTCTCTTTCACCAAGGCTGCATTTATTTGATAAAAATACAATAAAACAGTAGTATTTTGAATATTAATGTTTTATAAATGTTATTTATAAATATAAAATTAATTCATGAAATATTTGAGGTTATTATTTTTTGTCATTTTTAAACTAAAATATTTTATTATAGAAAGAGAGTATTTTTTTTCCCTATTTTAATATATTGTAAAATGTAATTCATTTCTGATGCAAAGCTGAATTTTTAGCATCATTACTCCAGTCTTCAGTGTCACGTGATCCTTCAGAAATCATTCTAATATGCTGATTTGCTCCTCAAGAAACATTTCTGATTATTAGCAACATTGAAAACAGTTGAAATGCTTAATATTTTTGTGGAGACCGTGATCCGTGACTGATTCTTTTTTAGAATTCTTTGATGAATAGAGAGTTCAAAAGAATAGTATATGTTTGAAATACAAATCTTTTGAAACATTATAAATGGTTTACTTTCACTTTTAATCAATCTAACCATCCTTGTTGGATAAAAGTTAATTTGTTACATTTTTTTGTTAAATTTATATTAAAAACCCCTTACTAACCACAAAATTTTGAACAGTACTGTGTGAATAAAATGTAGTAATCCACAGGCAAAGTGATTCCCACACAAAGTGATTGATTTTCCTGAATTGTCATACTAATTCAACAAAGTCACAGTAGTCCAGGGTGCAGCTGATGTTCTGTGTTCTTGACACAGGAGCAAACGTAAAGGTTACCTGCACTACGCCATGGGTCAGCTGAGACAGATGGGAAAACAGTTCTACGACACTGACATCCATGTTGAGGTTTTGTCCGAGCAGCTGGTGGGAGATTATTCTCATGTCACCATGAGGTGAAATGCATGACAACATGTTTATGAAACAGATTCATTTACCTGATGCAGGTACAAGCTTGTGTTGTGCTTGTGTTATTAAACAAACATAATTCAAATAGTAACCAGAGTTTGTGGATGTTAGACAACTGAGTATTAAACCCTACAGGACATGTGGCTGATGTAATGAAACAATAATGTTTTTATTTCAGATTAAACTTTTGCAGATTAACTCTGCATATCGATATATCCAGAAAGAGGATGAAGACAGGTCTGTACATCAATGACCTGAGCATGCATGACTCGAGCAGAGATCTGGTGCTGGCAGGAACTCAGCAGTCTGAAGAGCTCAAGAGAGCCCTCATACAGGTACAGCTGCCAGGCCTCAAGATCGTCCTGCTTTTGATGGACTCATTAACAGTCTCATTATAGGCTCAGTTTGCTCCATGTGTGTGTCTCTTGCACTGTAGGGGTCTAAAAACGAATTTCAACTTTTATGTAAATTAAAAAAAGCAAGTTATTTTAGTATCACTGATATTATAATTTTATATATATATATATATATATATATTAATAATTGAGATATAATAATTAAATTATATATTATATATACCAGTGTGACATGGCTGTATAACTCAAAAACAGTATTATTTTTAAATGATAGTAGATTTGGGCATCCACCATGACACTCATTGTGAGAAATACCGCAAACGGAATGATACAAACGGTGAAACGGTTGGAGTTCTGTTATCAGCAGAATATTGCACTCCTCTCAGCCAATCAGATTTGAGGACCATATTTTTTTTTCACTTCGAAATAGACCCTGAAGTGTTAAAACACCCTAAAGATAAAGAAAAATGATATTTGGGTCAGTGTGAATGCTTTGAAGAAATGTTTTCTTTTTTATTTGTTTTCCTTAGTGGTCCATTTAAAAGTATAAAAGCACCATCAACAACACGTGTTAAGGGTATCACAAACCTGTTCTCCTCTTATTGCCTTTCCCTCACTCTATTATTTTTTTCCCTTTCTGCTCCACAGGAGCAAAAGAAATCCAGTAAACTAGAGGAAAGCATGAAAATGTTGGACTACGAGATGAAAAAGACGGATGATCTTCTGTACAGAATGATTCCCAAACCTGTTGCCAAGTGACTGCGGAAGGGAGAACCGGCTGTGAACACCTGTGAGGTTACAACATCTGCACCTTTAACTTCATGCAGGTGTTACGAGTGTCTAGACCAATTATTCTTGTTTTTCCATTTGTATTTTTGGATTTTCATTAAAAGTTTGTGTTTTTATTGCTGGAAATGTTGTCTCTAAAAACTCATGCAACAAAAGATTAATTATGTATTAAAATATAATTTATTCCTGTGATGGCAAAGCTGAATTTTCAGCAGCCATTACTCCATACTTCAGCATCCTTGCTGAATAAATATATTTCTTAAAAAAATTTAAAAACAACAAATAATTATCGCATTCAACATTTTTTAAACAAGTGAAGCTAGTGAACTTTCTGGCATGGGACAGATTGAAGGGTATAGTTTACCCAAAAATGATAATTTGCTTAATGTATTCATCCTCAGGCCATCCAAGATGTAGATGAGTTTGTTACTTCATGGAAACAGATTTGAAGAAATGTAGCGTTATATCACTTGTTCACCAATGGATCCTCTGCAGTGAATGGGTGCCGTCAGAATGAAAGTCCAAACATCTGATAAAAACATCACAATAATCCACAAGTAATCCACACCACTCCAGTCCAGTTGATGTGAGAGGACAACAGAGGATGGATATTTTCACTGGAGGAAGTGTTATTATGGATTATGGATTGGTATTTTGGCCAGAAGTGACAGCTTTGTTTCTTACAAACATGCAGATTTTCACTTCATGAGATGTTAACTGATGGACTGGAGTTGTGTGGATTACTTGTGGATTATTGTGATGTTTTGGTCAGCTGTCTGGACTCTCACTCTGATGGCACCCGTTCACAATTTTCATTTTTTGATTAGCTGTTCCTTTAAACTCTGAATTGTTTAATCATTTTATTAATCTTGACTTTTAATCATCAATGTCTACATCTGACCCGTTTCAGGTGTTTCCTGATGTGACCATCCTGTTCAGCGATGTGGTGGGCTTCACTCGTATCTGCAGTCATATCACACCCATGCAGGTGGTCTCCATGCTCAACACCATGTACACTCTCTTCGACACGCTCAGTGAGAAACACAGAGTATTTAAGGTGAGACCATTTCTTCTGTGGTTCCAGCATGATCATGTTAATACAGATATATCTAACACTAATGTGTGTGTGTGTGTGTGTGTGTGTGTGTGTGTGTGTTGAAACCAGGTTGAAACCATAGGTGATGCCTACATGGTGGTGGCAGGTGCTCCAGAAAAGACCAAGTATCACGCTCACAATATTTGTGACATGGCTCTAGATATGGTTCGTTCTATTGATCATCTCAAAGACCCGTCCAACGGAAACAACATTCAGATTCGCGTAGGTACGTATTTTCTTAATTAATGGAAGTGAATTAAGTAATGCAGGATTTTATTCAATGTTTTTTTTATTTTTAATTAGTTTTTTCATTATTTACATTGGTTTTTATTTTTTGTAATATAATGAGCAATTTCACATAATATACTCTACCGTTTGACATCAGTATGATCTTTTAAATTTCTAAAAAGAAGTCTTTTATGCTTACCAAGGGTGTATTTATTTGTTTAAAAAAAGTAATATTGTGAAATATTATCTCAATTTAGAATACCTGTTTTTTATTTAAATATATTTTAAAATGTAATTTATTTCTGTGATGCAAAGCTGAATTTACAGCATCATTACTCCTTACTCTTCAGTGTCACATGATTCTTCAGAAATCATGCTGATTTGTTGCTCAAGAAACATTTCTTTATATTATTAATGTCAGCATTCTGTGATGAATAGAAAGTTCAAAAGAACATCTTATTATCTTGAAACATCTTATTGTCTTTACTATCACTTTTGATTAGTTTAATCAATGCATCCTCCTTGCTAAATATAATTTCTTTCAAAATGCTCACTAGGTATTAAAAAAGAGCTGTTTGACAAGGACTTGGTACTAATATATTATGACTGTGCTATTTTGACCTGTTTCATGCATCTCTTAGGAATTCACTCTGGTATGGTGGTCGCTGGGGTCGTAGGTCACAAGATGCCTCGCTACGGTCTTCATGGTGATACAGTCCACACAGCTTCTGCCATGGAGAGCAATGGGAAGGTAGATGGAAAGTGCAACTTCATGTATCTTTATTATACTTCACACATACATATATTTTGTGCGTCCTTAATTTGTGTATTTTCTTGAAGCAGGAGTGATGGGGTTAGGGCAGTTTTAATCAAAAGCACTATAATATTACACACTCATTAGATTGATGATTGTTGGTTTTATTGAGCGTTTCTCTGTTTATAATAGGATTGAACTCCTAATGGCCGTTCACAGGCCTGAACACCTGCTGTCTGATTGACATTTGACTCTATTGATCGACTGATCTGTTATTTATAGGAAATGCACATACAGCTGAGCAGCGCTACTTATGAGCATCTGAAAGGAAGTCACTTTATCTTCGAGAGACGCGGTACCATCACCATCAAGGTCAGTCGCTAAGTAACTGAACTGAAAAACAACCCAAAGCTTGCTTATCCAGACATTTTCAAACAGGACAACCTGAGGTCCAGTGAACTGATCTGATACCCGTCTGACTACCTTTATAATTAGAGCTATTTACTGAGGAAAGAATAATGATGCTGCTTCAGCAAACTAATTAAATTAATCTCAGATTTTTTTTTTTTGGACATAATTTCTCTATTTCTGGACTATTTGAGCTTCAGGAAAGCATACACACACACAACAATTTTTAATTAAATGAAATTTAAAAAAAAATATCTTTTTTTTTTTTTTTTTAATTTTTAGTTTTTAATTTAACCCTTTAACGCGTACGATCACACCGGTGTGATCAGTCTTGGCTGGTCCCTGGAGCGTACGATCACACCGGTGTGATTAGAACATTCAGTGCGTCACGTCATCAACTGCTGAATTCAAATCTGCTTTCGCGCGTTGACTGGCGCGGAGCCAGATCGCACGCGCTGAGCGCTTGTCATATTATCACAAATATTCAGTGTTTTCAACCATATAATGCTTATTTTAGGTTTCAGACAGTTAAATACACATAAGTGCTAGCAAAACCATACATTTATAGTTTGTAAAATACGCGCTGATGTCTATGGAAGCAGCAATAATGATCCTTACAAATATAATCTGACGACATGTTTTATTGATATCATATACAGATTGTGTAGATAACTTTAAAGTTTACTCTGCTCTTCTCCCAGTTTACCGGAGACTTACTTTAACGTGTTTCGGGAGGAGAGGATGAATTTACGTGTTGTTAATCCCACAGCGGATTCAGCGCGAACAAACATGGCGGCGCCCATCACAAGGTATAGATCAACTAACATGGTCATTATAAAAGTGTTTAAACTACCAAATACATTTACTTGCACATATTTCAGAATCGGAATATCAGATATTTCATAATATAGTGAGCGTGTTTGTGAATATTTTGAATAAAAAAGGAAAAACTAAATAAAAGCGATCCATGTGTCATACAGCGCTATTGTGGCTGCGGTGTGTCACATGACAAGCATGACGCGTCGCCATGGAAACAATTAGGCTAAACATTCTAAAATAACGGTCGCTTGAAAAAACTCACGCTGGGGGCTCAGATAGAATATTTTAAACTCACGTGTGAAAGGGTTAAAAACTTAAAATTAAAAAAAATATGTATTTAAATTACTGTTTGATAATTTTTTAAAAAAAGTTTTAACATTTTAATAGTTGTGTTAAATATTCTCTTGTTTTTGTAAATTGTTAGAAGTATAATGTTAACTGTTTTTACCTGTTTTTCTTTTTAATGTTGTGGTTTTTTTTTTTTTTTTTTTTTTTTTTCATGACTTGTATTGAATCAAATTATCAGTTTGATCCAGAACATAACATTCATACTTGTAATTTCAACATAATACAGAGATAGTGGTTTCATTTGAAAGATATGACCGAACCTGCTAACAAACTACAACTACTTTATTGATATGATATGTTTTTCTCTGACAGGGGAATGTGAAGTGGGAGCGTGCTGGCCTAAAGGAAAGTGAGATAAGATGGAAATGCTCAGGCCGCTTGCCCGCAGTTTGAAGCCAGACCATCAGTAAAACCGCATCTCTGCCCCCAGACCGCCATCGATGAGAAGTGCTAAATAAATGCATGATATTATGAGCAAAAAGGGAAAAGAAATGAGCAAAATGACCAGAGCAGTTATCTTAGATGCACTTAATGTCAACATGAAATCAAAACTTAATCTAATTACTGTGCTTAATGCATTTTCTGAATACATTATAAAATCTTCTGTTAAACTCCCAAATAATAATAATAAAAAATAATAATAATAATAATAAAAAAATGAATTAAGTGGGCCATGGAAAAACTCGCCTTTCTCAGAAATTATGGAAGTGATTAAAATAATAATAATAATAATGATGATTATTATGTTTTGTGATTATTGTTATTGTGTACTGTATGATACATATAAATATTATAGCTATATTATGTATATATTATATGTATGTTGTATATTAGTATAACATATATTGAGATAATTATATTATTAAATTAATTATTAATTAGTCTTGTTCTTATATGTTGGTGAATTTTATATTGTATATTAATAATAATAATAATAATAATAAAAATATAATATGATTTACTATTGATCACTTAAATGTGAATTATTATCATCATTATTAATTATGATTATTAATAATTCATGTTTTCACATTCTTTTTTAGAGGATCATGTTTTTTAAAGCTGCTTGCAAGAATGGTTATTAGTTTTCTGATGGATTTTCCTCCTCAGGTGTTCCCCTCAGTGGCAGGTGAGGATGAGGACGTCCTTGAAATCTATCCGCTCTCACCCAACCTGAAGATGAAACGTCTGGAAACTCTGGAGGAGTCGATGGAGGAGTGTCGAGTTGAAGAAACGTCTGTCAGTAAGGTGAGAGCTGTGAGTTCTGTGCCTGTGTGAGCAGTGACGAGATGTTACACAACGGCACGATAATATCAAACTTACTCTCTCACCTCAGTCTCATAAGGACGCTCTTCAGGACAGCAGTCTGCAGGACCGCACAGTGAACCTCGAGCTCGGCTGAGTTTGGTCGAGATTCAATAATGGAGTCTCACTGGCTCGTGTGATTCCAGCGGCTCTGAGAAAAGAAGACACCATGTGCTCTGTGTGCTAATCATAGTGATCATGAAATGGCTGAAATCGATTTCTCAGAGTCTGTTTTAAAACATTCGACTGTTTCAGCCTGTACGGTTTTACGTAGTCCATCTTCAGAATCATACAGATATTGATCTGCATATGTTTCCCAAAAAGAATTCTGTAAGCTGGATTTACTGAATTCTCTTGTAATTAGAGGTATTATTGAACACAAATGTGCTTTTGTGTTAGCTTCTCATCTGTATTCAGTCTCATTCAGGTTAAAAAACTTTATAAATCTTTGTTTTTGCTGGTTTCATGCTTTATATTGACAGATACCTTTATTTTCCCCCCATTTTTAATGAACCTATGATAAAAATGACAGGGTCATATTTCATCCCATTTCATCAATCAAAGGGAAAATAAAATAATGTTTTTCATAGAAAAATGAAACCTTAGTTTTAGAAAATGAATCTTAGTTTATTTCATTTAATAATAATAATAATACGAAAGAAGAAGAAGAAGAAGAATTTATTTATTTATTTATTATGAATGAATGAATGAATGAATGAATGATATTGATTTGCATGGCAATTAAGCACATTCCACACCACATTCTCATTTTAGTAATTAAAATCATTCCGTCAGAAACAACGATTTTTAATAAAATAAAATAAAAATAAAATAAAATCAGCATAAATTAAGCAGTGCAACAAATACTACCATGAAGTATAATATTTAGTCACAGGAAGTCTTTATGAGCACATCAAACAGGAGACGTTCAGACATGGCAGCTCCACTTCCTCCAGCGCCAGGCGCAGTCATGGCCCGTGACAGTCTCACCGGCCTCGGCGCGCTCTTCAACTGCACGCACAAAACCACCGGCGCACACTGTAGCCTGTATCATTTCATATCAAAAGGGAAAAGCGATGTGCATGTAATGTTACAGGTCAGTTGATCATTAAGGCGATTAGCTACCTTAGGCTGTGCGTGCATGTAATATGTTATATATGCATTACATTAAGAACATAAGTGGTTTTCAAAACTGTCCTGGAGCGTCCTAGCACTGTCTCCCTCATATAACACACCCGATTCAACTCATTAGTAGAGACTGAAATGGGTCCGACCTGAAGTGGGTCAGAAAAGGTAAAGAGAGTTGAGAGAAAATAAGATGTGTGTTAGATCCGCGTCATGTTCAGCAGTGGCAGCTCTTAAAGAAATAGCAGCCAAAACAACCTAATAACCAGCTGCTGTGATGTCTGTTCATCAAGAATAAAAGAAAAAAGAGGAAATCAATAACTTTCATAGCTTTAAGGATTCATCTGCATTAGAATTTAGTGTTTGATAACTTTATTCAATTTCTGTATATTTCTGCTGAGGGGCACAGGTAGATAAATATGGCATTTATTATAAAGGGTTTATGTGAAGATTGTTTTAAGTTCACTTAAATTAGAAGTTTTTTATTAAAATCTAATAAATATTAAAATTAATGACTCTCAATTGCTCTGTAATGTTGAATGGCTATAATTATTAGTTAAATATTAGGAAAAAAAGAACAATTTTATAGAGGCATCAGTAGTATTGGTGTCAGTGATACTGGCCTTTAGGTCTTAAATAAAGATGCCATTAAACAAATATTTAAAATATACTGTATTTATGTTGTTTCTACATTAATTTGAAGATTAAATGTGAAATTATTGCGATATAAAAGTATATTTAAAAAGTTTAATGTTAGGTGGGATTAATTGCGATTAATTTCAGAAAAAACATGCGATTAATTAGTTAATTTTTTTTAATCGATTGACAGCATTAATATATATATATATAATATATATAATAAAATAAATATACACAGTACACACACATATGTAAACAAAAAGTTTTATTTTGGATGCAATTAATCGCGATTTAATCATTTGACAGCACTAAAAATACCCTTTTTTTCCATACCCAACAAGAGAGTAAATTGAAATTTACCAGCCATAAATATATTTTACTGATCATTGAACTATTTTTCATTGTTTCATATAAAATGTTAAAGGCATAGTTCACCCAAAAATTCTGTCATTATTTACTCACCCTCAAGTTGTTCCAAACCTGTATCAGTTTCTTTCTTCCGTTGAACACAAAAGAAGATATTTTGAAGAATGTTGGTAACCAAACCAGTTGCTGGTAGCCATTAGCTTCCATAGTAGGGAAAAAATAGTGTGGATGTCAATTGGCTACCAGCATTCTTCAAAATATCTTCATGGATCTGTCAGCTTTAAATAAAATAATACACAAATTAATAACCAAGCTTTTTACCATTGCATATTTAGAGCAGCCAATAACTCAACATTTTGCACATGGCTACTGATAAATATGGACCCTTCTTGCATCTATTTGTCTCTTTGTGTAATTTTCAAATGGCATAGTTCAAATGTGTTTCATGTACAAAGTGATATGCGCAATTTTGAATGCTAGAACTTACTGATTGTGGCTTTGTTTTTATTCATATGTGACCTTTATCTTGCTTTTAAAGTGTTACTGGAAAGTTGATCCGTTTTCCTCATGGCGCCTCATTAATAAGAAAATCTATATGTTTTAGACTAGTAATACATAGGCAGCTCACTCCATGCAACGGTCATGTTGAATTCCTCTTCTTGCAATGCATTATGGATAGGATTCTTGAATCGCGTGCGTTGCATTCAGATGTCTTCCATTAGCTCTGCTGATGAAATGGGACAGTTCAAGCATAGAGAGCCAAATGGAAATGTTATTTATTATAAACGTGTATAACGATTGATTTAAAAATGTCTGTGCGTGGAAACCCTTTTAAAAGCTCTCATTTATCATCATAGAACTCATTTGAAAGTTGGTTTATTGCATTTGATTTATTTTGAATATTGGTGTTTTGGTGTGAATATTTATTTTTTCATTGGTGGTGTTTGATAAGATGTAAACCCCTAAATCTAACTATGATATTTTGGTGCATAACTTGCGGAAATATTTTTTAGCCATAAATTTGTAATTTGCTTTAGCTACTAATAATTCAGTTTAATTTCAAATTTAATTAAAAAATGTTATTTTTATTTTAAATGTTATTGTTTTAAAAACATTGTTAAATAATAAATTAAGACATTGTTCACAGCTCTTGCGTTAGCATCTCTAATGGCTGATAGATTTTGTGTTGTGTAAGAGATATTTTAAGCGTGGCGTGTGGGTTCGCAGCAGTGGCTTAACTCTCTCATTCATTCTACCACATCACTTACTCACACTCCTCCCACTGTGTGGGTTTTGTGTCTGTGATGGGGACATAATTTCTTTGATGACTCTATACAGGGATTTTGTGATTCATCAGTAATGTGTGTGTGTGACGTGTTCCTCTCTTGCCACTTTAGAAAAGGCCATTGAGATGAGACTGTGTAAGATCGACCACACGGCTCTGCATCCCCACCTGCTGGACATGAAGATCGGTCAGGGCCGCTATGAGCCGGGCTTTTTCCCCCGCTTACAGTCCGATGTTCTCTCCACTGGACCCACCAGCAACAAGTGAGAATTAATCACTTGGCTTTTCCCAGATGTGTTGAGACATCAGTTAATTAAGTAATTGGTGCACAAAGGCTTTCAGGGCTGTTGATGCTGGAATGACGTGATTAAATTGGACCTGTTCCTGGATCAACATCATTTGTTGGTCCTGGAATGACTTTCCTAATATATGACTGTTTGGTCGTAAGGCTGGATGGATTCAGTCCTGTGAGTCAGTGCTTCTGAATCAGTGAATTGATTCAAATCATCAACAATTAGTTTGTCACTAAAAATGTTGACATGTGTGGCATTTTAGGGAAATATTTATATTAGTGCTGTCAAAATTAGCGTGCTAATGCAGGCGATTAATTATTCCAGTTTAACAGCGTTAAAAATATTTGAAACTACGAGCATGCGTGTCAGTTCCGCATCACTTTCAGCAGCAGCAGCTCTTAAAGTAATAGCAGCCAAATAACCTAACCTGTTCATCAAAGAACAAGAGAAAAAAGAGGAAATCAATAACTTTCGTAGCTTTAAGGATTCATCAATATTTAATTTAGAATTTAGTGTTTGATAACTTTATTCCATTTTTATATATTTCCTACTTGTTGAAGGGCACAGGTAAATATGAAATTTATTATAATGGATTTATTTGAAGATTGTTTTAAGTTCACTTAAATTAGAAGTTGTTATTTTTTAAAGTCTAATAAATGTTAAAATTGACAGCTCTCAATTATACTGAAATGTTGAATGGCTATAATCAATGGTTAAATATTAGGGGAAAAAAAGAACAGTTTCATAGAGACATCAGTAGCATCAGTGATACTAGCCTTCAGTCATAAAAAAGATGCCATACAACAAATATTAAAAATATACTGTCTTTATGCTGTTTCTACATTAATTTGAAGATTGAATGTGAAATTATTGCAATATAAAAGTATATATAAAAACTTTAATGTTAGGTGGAATTAATCGTGATTAATTTCAGAAAAATGTGCGATTAATTAGTTGTTTTTTTTAATCGATTGACAGCACTAATTTATATTTATGACTGTGACTTTAATGGTATATACAAACAATGACTCATTTGTTGGTAGCAATTCAAAATGGTTCATCAAAAGCTATTTCAGAGCAGAAATATTGAGAGATATATCACATAACTTCAGAAGGCTTAAAAATATTGGTTTAGCTATATTGCCCCAGCAGTAGATCATATTAAGGTTGTTTGAAGACCAGCAAGGATGCTGATCCAAGAAGTTGTCTTTCTTGGGTAAATCAAGCATTGAGGCTGGTTCTCATAATCCAAATGCAAACTCTGTCCAGTTGTTTGTGATTTTTGTTTTAATCTAACAGTGTTGTTGTTGTGGTGGTGGTGTGTTAGATGGGCAAAACGCAGTGCACCAGCACAATGGCGGAAGAAGGACAGACAGAAACAACACGCTGAACATCTCTATCTGGACAATGACCAGAGAGAGGTACGGACAGAATGCAAAATGAAATATAAATACATATGAATTTTAATTTTATTTATAGGATTTATTTATGGTTTATATTTATATATATTGTTGGCCTAAGGATATGTTTACCATTTTTGAAAGAAGTCTCTTATGCTCGTCAAGCCTGCATTTATTCGAAGAAAAAAAACAGTGAAAAGAGTAATATTGCACAGTATTATTACAATTTAAAATAATTTTCTGTTCTAATATATTTTAAATGCAACTCATTTCAGTGATGGCAAAGCTGATTCTCATTCTAATATTCTGATTTGCTGCTCAAGAAACAGTTTTTCTTATTATCAGTGTTGAAAACAGTTTTTGAGGCCTAATATTTATGTGAAAACTGTAATACGGTACCATGCAAATGTTTTAGGCAAGTACAATTAAAAAAATCTATAAAAACTTTTATTTTCAGCAAGGATACATTACATTGGCAGTGAAGACATTTAATATTTTCATGCAGAAATATTAAGCAGCTAAAATGTTTGATTAATGTCAACATTAATAATAATAATAAGAACCATTATTAATAATTGAGCACCAAATCACCATATTGGAATGATTTGTGAAACATCACGTGACACTGAAGACTGAAGTAATGATGCTGAAAATTCTGAGAAATATATTATATATATATATATATATATATTCAAATATTCAAACTTTTGGCCTGTAGTGTATACATAATAAATATGTTAAATATACATTTGTATATATGTAAGCAGCCAACAAGTGTTCAGCATATGAAGTCCTTCAGTTCTATAATTTTGGTGTACACTTATATACAGGACAATATTTTGGTCACTACATAATTCCCATAATTCCATTTGTGTTATTTCAGTTTAATACTATTACTATTATATATATTTTATAATAATAATAATAATAGTAAAGAATGACTACCTGTGTTAAAATTTTTGACTGGTAGTGTACATGTTAATTAGTTCTGTGCATGTTTTTCTAGTTAGTTTCTGAATGTTTTCCTCCTATTCTTTATTTTTCTTTATGCATTCTGTTGTTTACTGTCCATTGTCATTATTTTATAGCTGCTGTCATAGCATGATTAATGTGTTTCTTTTGTTTGTTTTTGTTTGTTAATTTTCTCTTCCTGGATATCTTTTCTTCACCCCTCTTTTTTCACACTTGTCCGTCTCTCTCCTGTCTTCCTCTCTCTCTCTCTCTCTCTCTCTCTCTCACACACACACACACACACACACACACACACACACATACACACACACTCTCAGCATGTGGAGTGTCTGTTTTCTGAGCTTCAGCTTCTGCTGGCTCTGGACTACTACTGGTTCTCGCAGTCCTTCAGGCCCTGTCTAAAGTCCGTCAAGGTGGATGTGGTATGTGCTAGATGAGAGATCAGGCCGCGCTCAGGCTGTGAATCTCAATCTGCCAACTTTGACATTCCCTACTGCCTTCCCTGTCTTGAAAGCTCGAGCCCTCATCCCCATCAGTGTCTGTAGCTTCCTGCTTTTGACACTTTTGTCAAATTCAAAATGAAATCTCTTCCCTTATGTTTTATTTGGCCAGTGAATACAATACATTGTAAAATCATTTAAATTTACTGCAGGTAAAAGCTAGGTCTGGGTCTTATCTTGCCCCTAAATCAAACAAAAGAAATTAGAAATAATAATTTGCATAGAAAATGAAGATTTTTATGAAGTCCATTAAGATGTTTGTATTGCCATATTATTTTTTTTACCAGAATTAAACTCATTTAAACCCATCTCCTTCATTTTTCAGTTTGCTTTTATCTTGTCATAAATGTCTACTTGAGATGTAGTGCTTGAGTCTCATGGACCATTTTTATATTAGTTTAAGATCCTTTTATTGTGGTTTTGTGTGATTTTTAGACAGTGCCAGTCCTCATTTACTGTAATTTTATGGAAAAACTCCAGAACATTTCTTCAAAATGTCTGTTTTTGTACCCCACAGAAGAAAAATCATGTGGGTTTAGAAAACGTATTGCCTTAGGGCGAGATTTACTAACAGCTTGCACCAGCGCAAACCGTCTTTTGGCGTTAAAATAGTATTGTCAAGATTTTCTAAAGACGCGCGTGCAGTAAAGAATTAGCGCTGAAAAGGCGTGGACACAGTTATTTTTGTGCCTGAACTTATTGAATATGCATTTGTAGGAGCTTCCCTTTCGGACGCAAAATTTATGGGAGGAGAGTACTGAAATGAATCACGTATCATTATTTAACGCCCAAAAAAAGCATGTCTTAAATCAGGCGGTAATTTGCGCTGCTCTTGGTAGATTGCGCTGGGCATTATGGAAACGATCTGGCTGCGTCTGTGTTCTGTAATGTGTGCATTGCCAGTAAATCACAAGCAGAATTTTCCCCTCCCATCGGCACTTTTATGTAATTGCGCTCTAACGCTAATTTGCCCTGTTTAGTAAATCTGGCCCTTTAATTGTCATGAAAAAGTTCACATTTCATAAAATCTTAATGGTCTTAAAAATGGGTTTAATTTTTTATTGTACGCATATTTCAATTTTTATTTATTTAAATTTAGCGTTTTATTTATTTGTTTGTTTATTTATTTTTGATTTGGAGGTAAAATATGACTTTTCTTCATGAGATGAGGCTTTATCTTGTGGTTAATTTAATTTAACTCAATACCAAGATTTAAATGCTTAGATGTGTAGGTATTGTAGGTGTTCTATATATTGTAAACCACCTGTGCTTACTTTGGTATTTAACCCAGTGGACTTGGGGGTATTTAGCCACCAAAACTCTAAATTTGAAGTAACTCAAAAGCCACAAGCTACATCAAAGTCTTGTTGGGCGTCGTGTGACTTTGTGATATTGTCAACGCAGAAGTACATCCAGGAGGCCAGGAACCTTGGCACCACTCTCCGCCAGCCCAAACTCTCCAACCTGTCACCTTCAGTCATCGCACAGACCAACTGGAAGTTTGTAGAGGGGCTGTTAAAGGAATGCAGAAATAAGGTGTGTGTTTCCTTCTCTAGATTTTAATTAATAAAACTGGTTTTGATATCCATCCGGGTGATCCAGATAGACCAAGGTTTAAGCTATAACTAACCCTATTTGATCTGTGGCTTAGACCAAGCGCATGCTGGTGGAGAAGATGGGACGAGAAGCAGTGGAGCTGGGCCACGGGGAAGTTAGCATCACTGGCGTGGAGGAGAACACACTCATCGCCAGCTTGTGTGATCTGATGGAAAGAATCTGGAGCCATGGTCTGCAGGTCAAGCAGGTATATAGACTGGGCATACAGTCATCTCTTATGAATGTGGTAATGTGTAATATAGTCGGCTTGTTTGACCAGGTCCTTCTCTTTGTGTTTGCCAGGGAAAATCCGCCTTGTGGTCACACCTCTTACATTATCAAGAGAGTAAAGAGAAGAGAGACGCTACTCCAGCAGGCCTCGGCCCTCCTGGTAAAATACTAAGATGATACAACAATGTTTGCACATTGTAATTCCACACATCTAGCTGCCTACATAGAATTCTTCAACAACACAGAAGAAAGATATTTTTGGAATCACTTTTAGGCCATTTTTTTTCCAGTGATAACAACATTGACATCCAATCCTGACTTTAAAGAACATGAGCATTTAAAAAAGGCAGACAACAAAAATCTCGTTTTTGGTGTGAACGGGCCTTAAAACTAAAACTAACAACTATTTTCGTTCATTGAAATAAAGCTGTCATAAAATAAAATGTAAGTTTTAAATGAAAAACTTAAAAAGCTTAAACAAAAATCAGAAAGGTTGCTCTGGCAACTAACTGAAATACAATATGTTAAAACAAAAATAGATATAAATTAAAGCTAAATTGGAATATTTAATAAAACAATCATAAATAATAAAAGTTACAATAAAAAAGTACAACTTAATTTCAATGAAAACTGAGAATAAAAATAAAAGCTTTTTAAAAATATTAATATGTACAATAATAGTAAATACTACAATAGTATATAAACACAAAAACAACACTGCATTCTGTAATCCACAACTTGCACACATATAGGTGAAAATATAGGTCATTTGTTTGAAGATTTTGAACTTTCCTTACATTTTAAATTAGCATTTACATACACAGATTTCCATTTTAAATATTTGCAACAATATTTAGTTATTTTACTTTCATTGAATTTGTTGCAGTGCGTTCTGGGATATATGCATTTCTTTAGAATTTTGTAAAAATTAGCTGTCTGTTTGGAACAGCCTCCACATCAGATGCCAAAATGTTTTTATAGGTAGGCAGCTCTCTAGGGTTTGGATCAGAGCCTGTATAGTGCTTATGAAGCTGGCTTTCATTGAAAACATGCTGAAAAGGTTTGATTTTTCAGCATATTTTCCCTGTTTTGTGTCTCAGGTATCATTCATGACACAGAGAGACGGAAGTCAGATGCTGGCTGTGCAATGCCGCCTCTCAAAGTCTCTTTGATCCAGGACATGAGGTGAGAATTAAACCATCAGAGTGTAGAGCAAAACAATCACACTGCACAGAGAAGTGCTGATGCCTTCGCTTGTATTCTCAGTTTTTGGTTCTGGCTGTATAATATGAGTGGTTTTAGTCTTACATATTATGTTTGATTTTCATATTACCCTTTTTCCACAAAATGGTACTGGTTCTTGTGGCGGGGCCAGGTTCTGAAGTGGGGGATCTGATCTCTCTCTGGGTAAATGATTTTGGGTAAAAAAAAAAAACACGTTGTATGGACATCCAATATTGACATCAAAGTGACCATAGATATAATACTGTTTACAGCTGTCAATAAGGGCTCAGGAGCTGAAACCCAATTTTGGTAAGGGTTGTTACATTTCTGACACATGCTTTAAGCAGTTGATCAGTCACAACAGACTGGGTCAGCTGACCAATCAGAGCAGAGTGAGCTTTTCGGAAAGGCAGGCTTTAAAGAGGCAGGAACTAAAACATTTCAGGCAGAGGGTGAAAAGACGTGCTCCAGCAGTGTACAGTATGAACATAACATGGGCACTTTAAGTGGATGAAACAGCAACAATGCAAAAAACATAGGAACGGGATGTCTATCAAATTAACTTACATCACTACATTAGTCATTTAAAGTATTATCTGTTAATATGTTAAAATAAACTTGTTTTGTGTCTAAAATTATTAGAAAACTATTTAAAAAAATCTAAAAAAGACTGGAATCTTCCTAAAAAAAAAAATGTGAAAAATTAAAAAATATACACTGAAATCCAAGGTCAAATATGAGATTAGGTTTTTGTGTTTTTGTAGTTTATAAAATCAGTCTATGAACTGAAAATACATGTTTACTTTTTTATTGTTATGAGAATAACAGGCAGAGTACTGCACTGCAGTGCAGTGAGTTTATGGGAAGGGGGGGGTCGACTCCTCACATTGCGTGAAGAAAGCACAGAGACGTTTCATGCCGCCACATTATTTCCAGCCTAATTAGCACCAGACCCCTGCTGAGCTGTGCCGTGACATAGCAGTGCAGGAAAGCCTTAGCATGACATCCCTCTCTTTAGCCATGTCAGCATCTCCTCCTGAAAATGCTAACTGATAAACATAGCATTTCAGTAATAATATTTGTGGAAAAAGTTTATTCTTTTTTTCCTGATGTCAGCATAATATTGCAACACAATGGCATTGTTTAGTACATTAATATTATGGCTGCAGGTCTACAAATTCAGTAGACTGTAAATCTGAGGTTTGTAGAGTCTGGAGGGCAGCACTAAACGCTATAATACATTTATGTAATGGAAGGTCAGACAGTGTTGACTACCAGAGGTGGAGTGGAAGAGAATGCGTCTGGACGTGGCATGCATGATAGCGGCTGCGAGCGATGACAGCAGGCTGGCTGATGCTCTAGGGAGTCTGAACCATTTCTCCTGCCCTCATTTTCTCTTCTGAACGGCTCCTGAGAGCGCTGCAAAATTCCCACTGCACTGAAAGCACGGAGCAGGTTCAGGGAACCTGAGCACGGCAGGTTACGGTGGTATCTCAGCAAGAGCTCTTTTGATTCTTATAGAGTCGTGACTTAAGGTGCAATCACATTTACTGGTATTAGGCGAATTTTCAATTGGAAACCATGCAATAGGGAATTCCGTGTGAGAATGAAAGCTTATGCAACTGGTTCAAGTTGGTCATGCATATTTGCCATACTGACCAACAGAAAGCTGCTTGGTTTGAAAGTGACTTCTGTGTGAGTTGTGCTTCATATATCAATTCACTATTGGCAATAGACAACAGACATTTTTTGTTTTTGCAAAAATTCTCTGAAATTTTGCTAATGTGACCGCACCTCAATACTGATTCTGATTAGAGTTTGGATTTTGAGTTTATCTCATATATAACAATATACTAGATATACTAAAAATGGACTATATTCAGTAAATTTCATTGAGTTAACATGAATCTCAAATCATGCGGCTTCTTGAAAAGATGTGGCTTAGATATGGCTGAAGATCTGCTTGGCAGGTGATAAAACAGGTAAAAAATCACTTACATAGAATAGAGTGCTACAGTGATAACATATTTTTGTAGGCCAACCAGGAAGTTAGCATCACCCTGGTTCCTTTGACAAAAATCCAATAGGATTTGACTTTTTTGACGTTGTCTTTTGGATTATTACATTTGGAAAATTAAAATAAGCTCTTTAACCAAAAAGTTTGATTCAGTTTTGTTCATCATGATAATCTTCAAAAATAAAAAACAACGTTTTTGAAGCCTAAATACAATCAGTAGAAGTATAATGCTAAATGCAGACTATATATAAACTACACCACAGTCACAATCGTCTCCACCATTGAGTTTCTGAGAACTCTTTCAGTCTTTATTTAAAATCATTTTCCCTGAAAGTTTGAGTTAGAATAGTTTGCAAGCGCGTGATTATAAACACAGTGAGGATGCGAAAGCAACTAGTAGATGAGTTTACCTGCTCATTATAATAACGTTTTATGTCCCTGTCAACTTCTGTAGTCCCATTTAGCCACTTGTTAGCAACCGTCTTTTTTAAAGACAAGTAAAAGCTTTACAGTTAATCACAGGTGGGTATTACTGATGTATTTACATTACATTTACATTTATGCATTTAGCAGACGCTTTTATCCAAAGCGACTTACAGTGCATTCAGGCTGTACTTTTTTTTTTTTTTTTCAGTATGTGTGTTTCCTGGGAATTGAACCCACGACCTTTTGCGCTGCTAACGCAATGCTCCACCACTGAACCAATTTTTAGTGTGTAATGTTGAGCATAAACAATATCTGCAAAGTTACGACGCTGAAAGTTCAATGCAAAGGAGATAGTCTTTTAAAATTATGGCAGTTTAATGCCTACAGTTACGGCTGGTAGGGACTACAACGAGCTACTTGCCGGGTTTGTGACATCACAAACCCTGAAATTTACATAAACCCGCCCCCGAAAACACGCAACAAAGTGAGCGAGGCCATGTTGCGCTGCTTTAGAGAAGAGGACATGCCATCAAAACTAGGGGTGCATGAAAAAATCTATTCATATATGAATCGCGATTCTGTCTTCTAAGTTTTGGGAGAATAAAATGTTAAAATGTGGGTGAAATAATGTTCCATTTTCATTCAGTGTAACACTTATTTATGCAAAAATTGAAACGACATACTTATTCTGACCTGTACTTATTAAAATATATAAAAAATAAGTGAGCATTCAATAAGTGAAATTCTTGCTGACAAATGGCCAAAATGGGATAGTGGCAAAGTTTAAAAATGTAAAAATTACAAGTAGTATTTGGAGTAAAACTAATTAATGTATTATGTATTTTAATATGTCATAAACTGATTCTTGTGGTAAATTTTCCTGACAAGATTGTTACACTGAATGACATTTTAGTGGCTGTTTTCTGTGAACCATAGTAAAAATGTATGATATTTATTTTTTGCACAAAAAAAAAAAGCTATTTGGTTAAACAGGGCATTTTCTAAAGTATTGAAAAACAACAACAACAATTCAAAGCTGTATTACACTTATTGTTTTGATGCTTGAAAACCCTTTTTTGTCTTTGACACTTAAATATCTTGAGCATATGTTCACTGCAGACCTTATTTCAAGCATTTAACCAAAATGCAAAAGACGCTGACACACTCACTTGCAACATTCTAGTATGGCGGTCAGTTTTGCACAGGCAAGCACCACTCATATTTTCTTCAGAAAAATGTTACAATTAATTTTTCAAGCTTTCTTTTCAAACCATCCTTTTGAGATTTATGTTTTTAGGATCAAATTTTTATATTGGGTAATATTTCATTCAGATGTATTATTCTTGGGATCTTAGAATCTCTAGAGCAAGAAACTCTTCTCTGGCACTGTTATTAAAAAATTAAATGACTGACACGAAGTCTGTGTCCCAACCAGACACGATGCCACGAGATTCCAGTGACAAGCAGTTTGTCTGTCCACACCAAACTAAAAGACGCACCAAAATCAATCACAAATCAATCAGCCACTCAGAAGAGCATGTGGGCAGACTTTCTCTGCGAGTGTGCTTCTGTCTCGCATTCAAATTCAAATGAAACCATATGAACATTGTTCAAATTACATACCCAGTGACTGATCCAGTGCTTGTCACTGAAATACAATTGTTTGTTCACAGTTTGAACTTTCTTTTTTCCTTTATTTTGTTATTTTCAAAATCTGAGGTAAATTATTCAACTGATGTTGAATAATTAAATAATGTTTGACAAACGTTTTATCACCTGTCGCAGCGCGGTGTCATGTCTGGTTAGGATATGCTGAAACTCGTTGACCTAATTCTACTGGAAATTGGAATTTGAAGTCCCGTTTTCAATATCCTGTGACCATAATTCGCTTTATGTCATTCTTCAGGCACATTCAGAACATCAGTGAAATCAAGACAGACGTTGGGAAGGCCAGGGCATGGGTGCGTCTCTCCATGGAGAAGAAACTGCTGTCTAGGCACCTGAAGCAACTTCTGTCTGACCATGAGCTCACCAAGTAAGACCTATTGACTAGTTCTTTAGTGACACAGAAGTCTGTGTTATAAATCAGATGATTGCTTAGATTGCTCAGACAGTTAAAATGCAAGAGATGTAGCAGAGCAAAGAATAAGGCACCATTAAAAATGAAGTTTAATTTTAAATTATTAATGGGTCTTGAACTGTAAAGTGGCTCATCCTCAGTAAAGAATTCTTTGTGGTGTCCTCTTCTGCCCTGAAATGCATTTGAACTCATTTTTTCAGGCTCTTTGCTCATGCACTTAACTTTCAACTGTTTCCTTTAAAGCTTTTGTGTTTAGATTTGTACTGTATGGTTTAATATGTTTGTATTTGTTTGAAGGAAACTCTATAAGCGCTACGCTTTCTTGCGCTGTGATGATGAGAAGGAACAGTTCCTCTACCATCTCCTCTCTTTCAACGCTGTGGACTACTTCTGCTTTACCAACGTTTTCACCACAATTAGTAAGAGTCACCAAAACCTCACTGCAAATACAGCATACCATTAAAGGGATAGTCCAACTAAAAATGAAAAAATTGTCACTCTGATGTCACCAAGAAGATATTTTAAAGAAAGCTGGTAACCAAGGAGTTTCGGGTACTATATTGTATTCCATTAAATGTTTTTACCATAAAGTGGAAGTCTGTGGGAACTGAAACTGTTTGGTTACCAACAAAATATCTTTGCATTTCATAGAAGAATGATCTATATTCTGTATTTTGCGTCCTTGGTTATATTCAATTTATAGCTTAATACTGAAATGCTTTTCTATCAAAATTTAGGCAAAGAGAAATACCAATTACCAGTTAGAAATAGTTATGGATAAAAAAAAAAAGTCCCACTTTTTTTCACAAAATAACTGCAAGACTCAAAGAGGAATTATATTTAATAATTTCCTATATCTACAAATGATATGGAGTAAAAAAAATAAAAGATTGATATTAATATTAAAAAAAATTGCATGACTTAACAGGGTCTGAATGCTAAAATAGTGTGAATGGAATCTAGTTTAGGAAAATTTATAATTTGGCCTAATAAAATGTGCATTAAATCATCATAACATTCATGAGGTTGCTTACCATTATAACATTAGCATAATCATTGTGATTTTATCATGTATATTAAAAATATTTAAGCAATACCCCAAAATAAAAATTCTGATACCATGCCAAATGTATGACACTTTTTCCTTGGAACACAAAACAGAGATTTTTACAAAAATAATCTATCTCTGTGAGTCCATATAATGCGAGTATATTGGTTCCTCAAAGTTGACACTTGAAAAACCACAAAATACAAATGATAATCTAAGCATGTTGTGAAGCTCACACGAGAAGTGATGCAGAAGTATGAAGGACCTTCATTTCTTATGAGTTTGACAATGCCCTTTTGTCATGCTTCACAACATGCTATTAGTTTAAAACATTTTTATTCGTTTAAAAATGTTAAACTATTAGTACTTTTGCACACACCTACAGGTGCATCTCAAAAAATTAGAATTTTGTGGAAAAGTTAGTTTTTTCTTGTAACTTATTTCAAAAAGTGAAACTTTCATATATTCTAGATTCATTACATGTAAAGTAAAACTTTATTTACTTTATTAAAAGTATTTTTTTTTTTTGTTTTAATTTTGATGATTAGAGCTTACAGCTTATGAAAGTCAAAAATCCAGTATCTCAAAATATTTGAATATTTCCTAAGATCAATCAAAAAAAGGATTTCCAAAACAGAAAAGTTCAAGTTATGTAAAGTTATGTTTAAAAGTATGTTCATTTATGCACTCAGTACATGGTCAGGGCTCCTTTAGCACAAATTCCAGCATGGTCAGCAATCCACTTGGAAGTGGTTTTGGCACTGTGGTAAGGTGCTAAAGTCCTGCTGGAAAAGGAAATCAGCATCTCCATAAAGCTTGTCAGCAGATAGAAGCATAAAGTGCTCCAAAATCTCCTGGTAGATGGCTGCATTGACTTTGGACTCAATAAAACACAATGCACCAACACCAGCAGATGTCACGGCACCCCAAATCATCACAGACTGTGGAAACTTCACACTGGACTTCATGCAGCTTTGATTCTGTGCCTCTCCGCTCTTCCTCCAGACTCCAGACCTTGATTTCCAAATGAAATGCGAAATTTACTTTTATCTGAAAAGATTACTTTGGAGCACTGAGCAACAGTCCAGTTCTTTTTCTCCTTAGCCCAGGTAAGATGCTTCTGATGTTGTTTCTGTTTCAGAAGTGGCTTGGTAGCCCTTTTCCTGAAAACGTTTGAGCGTGGTGACTCTTGATGCACTGACTCCAGCTTCAGTCCACTCCTTGTGAAGCTCTCCCAATTGTCTGAATCGGCTTTGCTTGACAGTATTCTCAAGCTTGTGGTCATTCCTGTTGCTTGTGCACCTTTTCCTACTCAATTTCTTCCTTCCAGTCAACTTTACATTTAATATGCTTTGATACAGCACTGTGAACAGCCATCCCTTTCAGTAATGACCTTCTGTGAATTACCCTCTTTGTGGAGGGTGTCAATGATTGTCTTCTGGATCATTGCCAAGTCAGCAGTCTTCTCCATTATTGTGGTTTGAAAGAACAAGAGATACCCTGTAGCGATGGTCATTTAATGAAACTCAAATGTAAATATTCTAATATTTTGAGATACTGGATTTTTGACTTTCATGAGCTGTAAGCTCTAATCATCAAAATTAAAACAAAAAAAAACTTTTGAAATGTTTTACTTTACATGTAATGAATCTAGAATCTATGAAAGTTTCACTTTTTGAAATAAGTTACAAGAAAAAATGAACTTTTTCACGATATTCTAATATTTTGAGATGTACCTGTATTGTTTCCCTTCAGAAAACATTCATCAACTGGGGTCATATGGATTACCGTTGTGTTTATTTTGTGTGGTTTTTGAAGCGTCTGCTTTGAGGGACCTACACACGCATTGTATGGACTCTGTATGGACAGAGATAGATTATTTTTCTTAAAATCTTTGTGTTCATCTGAAGAAAGAAAGTCATATACATCTGGGACAGCATGAGAGTGAGTAAATGAAGAGAGAATTTTCATTTTTGGGTGGAGTATCCCTTTAACTAGTATCAGAAAAACTCTGCACTCTGCTTTTCTTCTCTTGACCTTGTCTTTCTTGTTGTTGTTTACAGTGATACCATACCATGTGGTCATCATTCCCAGCAAGAAACTAGGTGGCTCCATGTTTACGGCCAACCCCTGGGTGTGCGTCTCAGGGGAACTAGCTGAGACTGGGGTCCTGCAGGTCCCCAAAAACACTCTGGAGATTACGTTTGAGGTGAGCCAATATATATAGACAAACCTATATATTTTGTCTATTACACCAGTTTCACTATATTTTAGGACTGGGTTGGAACCCTTGATTTTAATTGATTCTCATTTTGATGAACTGGTTGATTCTTAAATCCCAAGAATCGATCTATGCTGTTTTCTAGGGGAGGCATGGTTCACGGAAAAAAAACCGAACCGTACGGTTCTCCACACACGGTTCGGCACGCGCTAGGACCGCGGTTCAACTTAACTCTGACAACGCATATGCAATATGGTAACACGTAAAAAAAAAAAAAAAAAAACAGGGTTCGGCTAATGTATGCTTCTGTTGATGGATGCGAATTCTGGCTTCCCAGTACATTACAACTACAGCGATGGGGGAAGAAAAAAAAAGTGGACAAACCATTCACTCTTGTTCAATGCGAGTGCCGTATGCTGGATTATGAGCATTTATTCCGTCATCACCCGGGTGCTGATAGTGCGTGCGCGCACAGGTGAGATCTGAACAGCACACGTTGATATCTGTGTTTAAACTAAACTCATGTAAGCTTTGCCAGTTTAAACATTTAAGAGCCAGAGGACGCGAGTTCGCGCGTGCAGTGAGAAGATTTGTGCGTGCGCTCATCAGAAGTGCGCAAACTCGCGCCTCAGAACGCGCGCAAATATTAAGCTCTCTCTGAAGTGTTGTGTTTGAATGGACAAATTCACACAAACATTATGTCAAAATGCCCGTCTTGGTAAGTATCCGATAGCAGACATAGCCGGCTGAACGTACAGTATCAGTGCACTGGATCAGTGCATTCTCTTAAAGTGACAGCACTTTCTTAATATTAATCAAACAGCAACAACAAAGAAATCACTCACTGCTGTTGATTGAATCGCTTTTGTAACTTTAATAAATGTGACCCTGGACCACAAAACCAGTCTTAAGTGTCAATTTTTCGAAATTGAGATTTATACATCTTCTGAAGGCTGAATAAATAAGCTTTCCATTGATATATGGTTTGTTAGGATCGGACAATATTTGGCCGAGATACAACTATTTGAATATCTGGAATCTGAGGGTGCAAAAAAATCTAAATATTGAGAAAATCGCCTTTAAAGTTGTCCAAATGAAGTTCTTAGCAATACATATTACTTATCAAAAATGAAGTTTTGATATATTTACGGTAAGAAATTTACTAAATATCTTCATGGAACATGATCTTTACTTAATATCCTAATGATTTTTAGCATAAAAGAAAAATCGATAATTTTGACCCATGCAATGTATTTTTTGCTATTGCTGCAAATATTCCCCAGCGACTTAAGACTGGTTTTGTGGTCCAGGGTCACAAATATTAATCTTTAATTTATACAGTCAAATATGCAATGCTGTTTTACATTTGATTACTTTATTCAATTTATGTACCTAAAAACTAATGCTAGACCTACCTAAAAAAAACCCTGAAAATCACTGTTTATTTTATTTGTATCTTTACTCTATTGTATTTATTTATGCTGTTGCTTGTAGTTAAATAGATTATTCTTATTTTCTTTATTTTTATTTGACACTGACAGTATAATTTTTCCCTAAACATACCGAACCATACCGAAACCGTGACTCTAATACCGTGATACAAACCGAACCGTGAAAAAGTTGAACCGTGCCACCCCTACTGTTTTCAGTTGATGTGTGAACAAAACTTACTGAAACATTAATTGTAGGACACCCCCCATCCAATAAATCACAGTAAGGTTTTTGCTTTGTTACTTTTGATATGAAACAAAGTCTCAACTTTCAAATTTTGTCAATTTTATTACGAAATTAAAACAATAAATCTTGTTTTGGCACTAGCGTGACCTGTGTTAGCGGGACAGATCGCTGTAGTGCCTCAGTACAAGCGGCAGCACGGAGCGCAATTGAACTGATCGTCTCTTCTTCTTTACTAATAGTTACTGCACAAAATAAACATGAATGAACATCAAAAAGTATGTTGAAAGAAACCGTATAACTTACCGAAATGTATTATCATCATGCCTCATGTAATCACTCAATCTGTCAACTGAAAAAAGACTTTAAATAAATTAGTTTGTAAACAATATCACATAACATCACATTTACCTCAGAAAAGCCATTTAGTGACCATAAACTCAATGAGTTTATGAACTCGAGAAAGGAGCATTTTGCTAAATATCTGTACTATATTACATGTTATATAGTAACCCGTTTTTCAGTGTATGTTTGAATAAATCAGTCATGAAAACAAGTTAAGACTGTTTAAATGTTTAAATTTCAATAACAAACAAGTTAAAAGATTCAAGATTTTTTTGTCACGTACACAGTTATATAGAGAATATATGACCAGAAGTGAAAAATAAATTATAATATTTTTTTATAACAGTTATTATAATATTATTAAAAAATCTTTAAAAAAAATCTTACATGCAATTTAAAAGTTTGATTAAATCAACTTAATATACTTAGGGCCAGATTTACTAACAGCTTACGCCAGCGCAAACCGTCTTTTGGCATTAACATAGTACTGTCAAGATTTTCTAAAGACGCGCAGTGAAAAATTATCGTTGAAAAGGCGTGGACACAGTTATTTTTGCGCCTGACCTTATTGAATATGCATTTGTAGGAGATTCCCTTTCAGATGCAAAATTTATGGTAGGAGAGTACTAAAATCAATCACGCAACGCGATTTACTAACGCTTGCGCTTGTCAAATTACTGGTATTTTTGCCATTATTTAACGTCCAAAAAAGCATGTCTTAAAGCAGGCTGTAATTTGTGCTGCTTTTGGTAGATTGCGCTGGGCATTGTGGAAATGATCTGGCTGCATCTGTGTTCTTTAATGTGCGCATTGTCAGTAAATCACACGCAGAAATTTCCCCTCCCATCGGCGCTTTTATGAAATTGCGCACTAACGCTAATTTGCCCTGTGTTGTACATTTGGCCCTATATGACATGGTTTATTGTATAGTTTACAGCATTAGTTGAGATTGTTTTTTTTGGGTTTTTTTGGAAAAAAACATGTACTGAACCTGATTGCTTACATATCCAATTGAATCAATATCGAATTGAATGAGATTAAAATCGTCTCAATACCCAACCCTACTATAAATATTGCTGGATTTTTGGGCATATTGTCTCCAAAGTGAGTTCCTGTTGTGTTAATCTGTTTGGTTGAGGTCTATTGTATAAATCTGTCTGTACATTACACAGTGCCAGAACCTGGGGAAGCTGACGACAGTACAGATGGGCCATGATAACTCAGGACTGTATGCTAAGTGGCTAGTGGAGTGTGTAATGGTCCGCAATGGGATCACGGGGCACACCTACAAGTGAGTACTAAGATTTTAGTAGCACCATAATCACATTATTCTTATTAAAACCCTTAACGGACCGTTGTTGCGTAGGTTTCCATGCGGCCGTTGGCTCGGGAAAGGAGTAGATGATGGCAGCTTGGAGAGGATACTGGTGGGCGAATTGGTGACTAACACGGAGAATGAGGACAGAATGTGCCGGACTCCTCCAATGCAGCAATCCCCCGGGATGATGCGAAGATTTGTCACCATTTCGCCAAACAGCAAACCAAGTACGTAATTGGAAATCTTATAAAAGTCAAAAGTCATATCTCATAGATTTTATAACTGCACTTATTGCTGGAGGATATTGCTGTTGTCTCAAGTACGTTTACCATTGTGTGCCCACTAGAGTTAAACACGGGCCAGATCCAGGAAGGGGTGGGAGAGGCGATTAACGGTATCGTCAAACACTTCCATAAGCCAGAAAAAGAGGTAAAGTATTATTTTCTGTCAAAACTCACAGCAAATGTGAATGAAAACGCCACATAAGGATGATTTTTCTTGATTCATCTGTTATAGAGAGGAAGCCTCACATTGCTTCTGTGTGGAGAGTATGGTTTAGTATGGGCTCTAGAGCAGGTGTTCCAGCATGGCTTCAAGTCACCACGCCTTTTCAAGAACGTCTTCATTTGGGACTTTCTAGGTAAATGTTACATTTCATGAAATATTTTTATTAGAAGAAGTGTTTAATTGCTCACACTTACAAATTTCTGCATACAGTAGCATATTTTGGTCAAGAACTGCCCACTTAGACAGGAAGAGCAGCTTGACTGGCATGAATTAGAATGATTTCTGAAGGATCATGTGACATTGAAGACTGGAGTTATGGCTGCTGAAAATTCAGCTTTGCCATCACAAGAATAAATGATATTTAAAAAAAAAATTAAAATAGAAACATTTATTTCAAATTGTAACAATGTTTCACAATATTACTGTTTTTTTATGGAAGGTTGTTTGTGCCATGGAATAAAAAATAAAAAAGATAATTCCAACTTTTTCTGTTGTTCTCACAATTCTGACTTTTTTTCCGCAGTTCTGAATTTATATTCATCATTCCGATTTTTTTTTAAACTTACAATTCTGAGGAAAAAAAGTCAGAATTGCAAGATGTTAACTCAAAATTGAGAAGAACAATCTGAATTGTGACGTATAAACTCGCAATTTTGTAAAAAAAAAAAAAAAAAAAAAATCAGAATTGTGAGATAAAAAGTCACCTTACCTTTATTTTTCATTTCACGGCAGAAAAAAAAAATTGCTAGACATGAACTCAGAATTCAGAGGAAAAAAAGTCAGAATTGTGAGATAAAAAGTTGCATTATTTATTTATTTAATTCCATGGTAGAAACGGGCTTCCATAGTTTTTACTGTATTTTTGAATTTCGAATAGATCCAGCCTTGGTGAGCATAAAAGACTTTTTTCAAAACTCTAAAAAATATAAATTATTCCAAACTTTTGAACAGCAGTGTATATACCACACTAGCATGGAAGAAGGTAATTTAAAAACAAAATGCTTTTTTTGAAGTGTATTTTGAAGTCACTTTCATCCTCAAAAGTGCTCACTGAAACATGTGTTTCCAGACTGATAAAAACACCTGTGTACCCTTACTCCCTGAGATTTTGTAAAAACAGCCAATCAGATTTAATCTTAGTATACTAAAAAGTGCATCAGACGGTAAGTGCAAAAACTATCGGCGGTTGTTAGTTTGAAGCAGAGACTAGGAGTTTGTTCAAACCTAAATCTTTCTAGGAACGTGATGGATATCTCAATGTTGCAAATTTTCCTAAATGCTCCCATTTCTCTTCCACAGAAAAAGCGCAGGTCTACTTTGAGAGTGCGGAGCAGAGTCAGATGACCCAGGATGAGAACTGGCAGATGAGGGTGCGTCATTTCTGCCATTTCATGCGTGCCATCAACAGCACACCCAGAAACATCGGCAAAGACGGGAAGTTTCAGATGCTTGTGTGTCTCGGAGCCAGGTTGGTCATTATTTACATTGAATTGTTGACTATTTGAATTCAGCTTTTGTGGGGATGGGAATCTTTAGGCAACTCAAAACCTGATTCCGACTCTAGAAATTACAATCCAGTTGAAAAATTATTCGTGAGATACATTTTTCTTATTAATTAAAGTCACTAAACTCATTATTACATTTATTTGTGCATTTTTATTAAATTACTTATACAAGTACTTTTTAGAATAATTACAAATTAAAAATAAAACTATTGTATGTTAAGAATTATTAACTAAATTTAACTACTTACTAAATATAGCTTCAAAACTAAAATAATAAAGGTGATTAAATAACACATTTCAAGCCATAAAGGAAAATTTTTTTTCAATATCACTAATGCACAGATCTGTTTTACTATAGCAGATGTTTTGCCCTGTCCTTAAGACATAACTGACTGTGTTTACATTAATTTTACATCATAAAAGCATTTGGTGATTAAAGTGCATTTACCGCTTACACAGAGTCACGCACAGCACAAAACAAACACACACAAAGCAAACTTGAGCATTTTAAATAAATTTGGCATAAATGATGTGTTGGTAGAGCATTTGGAAGGTAAAATACTGAAATAAAACCGGTGGGTGAAACTGCAATTGTCAAGCAAATCACGTTTCTCACAGCACATATCCTGTGCAGTGGAGCCCATGATTGTCCTTGTATTTCACTTAAAACATGAAACCTTATGCAATTTTATATACTTGTTTGATGGTTTTGTGTGTATTTGTAAGAAAATGATTGTCTGCTGCACAATTTCATCGCACATATATGGGAAAAAAAGAACTGATTCTGAGTTTTTCAGAATCATTGAAAAGACAATCGCGATGCATTGGAGAACCTATTTTTTTGTACTCTTTTGTCATATGTATCAGTCACATATGTTGACACCTGTCTCATCTTTCTGCTTACAGAGATCACCTGCTGCACCACTGGATTGCGCTTCTTGCTGAGTGTCCAATCACAGCACAGATGTACGAGGACACAGCGCTCTTAAAGGACCATTCTCTGGTGAACTCTCTGATTCGAGTGCTACAGACTCTGCAGGAATTCAATATCACTCTGGAGGCCTCTCTCGTCAAAGGAATCGGGATATAACGCCGTCTGAATATAGAACTAACACAGATCAGCGGGACCATGGACTAACTTTTTTTTTTTTACATGGAGAGACTTGAACAAAAGGACTAAACCTGGCTTACCTTAAAGCTACCGTCATGTTTGCCATATATTAAGTGCAATGAGCCTTTTCAAACGTGTCATAATTTTTATCAACAACATTACTGACAGTCAAATGTCTTCTATTTTGATCCATACTTTTCACGAAAGGTGAAAACCCCCACCTGTGCTATACCGTTTTATTGAAAGCTCAGTATTTTTCGTTGTTGTGGACTGCTGACAATGGCTATATTTAAAAGGAAAACGTAAGAAAAACTGTTATTATATTTTCGAAGAAGAACAGTGTTATTTTGATATGTGTCAGGTTGCTTGCTCTGTGCTCTAATCTAATCCATACTGTCACAATGCAGAGTTCGAAGCAAATGAT